>JAVCKZ010075664.1:0-13234 GCA_034780755.1 Lepetodrilus elevatus
TTATTATTTTATTTTATTATTATTATTATTATTATAAATATAGTAGTATTATTATTATTGTTATTATATTTGTTACTATTATTATTATTATTATTATTATTATTATTATTATTATTATTGTTATTTATAACAAAAATAATTCCAAATATCTACAGGCTCCAGATACTCGTGCAGACGCAAATAAAATTAACAAAACAAAATAGCTGGGTTTTTTAGACATTAAAATTTAGCTTTCCAAATGAAGAATTCTGAACGTCTACAGCATCCAGGTACTCTTCAAGCACTTGCAGACTCTAATAGACTGGCGCGAGATTCCTCATGCCGAGTTCCGAAATTTCATAGAAAGTTTCCCTCATAAGTTATCTGTCGTTCCTTAAGTTATTTTGATGTGTATACTTATCGTGAAAATGGTATCAAAGAGACTGAGAAGAGAATATATTGATAGCAGTGACATGTCCGGGTTAAAATAAATATACATAATGTATACTTACATTTCTAAAATGAACAATGTAAATATATACTTGCTACTAATGACGGTCACAGGCAAAGTTATTTCATTACAGTTGTGTGTGGAATTATTTAGTTAGAAAATAATTTAAATATCTGCTATATTGTTATGGTCACCATATCCATCTCACACAAAATCAGTTATAATACATAATTTAAACCCCATGGTGTCAATTACACCTCGTGTTCATTTCTCTATCAGGATGCATTGGACGAGAAAGGTTAATGTATGAACTAAAAACAAGAAAAAAAATTCAATCGCCCATATAATGGACTTAAAGAAATAAAGTCGAATTTAAAATTATTTATTTGTTCTGTAAGCTACCTTCGTGTTGTCCGACCTAAACTGGTGCCATTAAATACAACATTCATATTTTCTATAAATCATATATTAATAGCATCTCATTCAATAGTTGTATGATATGAATCTCAGTGTAAATCTAGTAGTTTGTGAACAAGATAGAAATGGAATATTATGAATACTCAACGAAGCGAAATAGATAACTGCTTTGTGATCTGGAGACCAAACAAGAAGAGTAAATATCTCTATTTGAACAAATACAAGCGAATATCAATGGCAGATCTCACATACATTATTAAAGCAATTTAGATTCCCCGAATTCTTTGAAGAAACACGACAACATGAGCAGCCTCATGCCTTTAATAATAAAGGGACGTAATGCAGCGTGAGCACGCAAGATTTGCACAAATGATTATGGAGGGTTGATATCTGAGTGTGATAAAAACAGACAAAGGAAAATTCCCTCGTTGAAATCGACCATATGACATAGTGAAATATATTATGTCATAGAACATTCGGACCATAGCTTTCCATGTACATCAAAATGTTTATAATAGAAACAAATGTATACATCAAAATATGTATAATATTAAAAGAAAGTATTTATACATACATGCACATCCACAATATGCATGATAATCGAGTATATAAAGTATAAGTTATTACACGACAAAATGTTATATGAATATAGTGAAAACCAGTGGTGCATGCTGAAAATATAGCTTGTTGCTCAATATACTCATGTAGACCTATCAAATGTATACATGTATGTATATATAATTTCAGGTTAAATACATTTGACCATTAAAAATGTAAACAAACCGTGATTACATACTTTTAAAAATACATGGACAATCACAAAGTATCCATGGTTTAATATTTTTATATATATAGTAACCTGCTTTGTTTATTTATTAGTTCATTTGTTTTCTTAACTTTCTTTTCTCGTATTTTTTTGTGTATTTATTGTTTTATGTGGGTTTTCTTTTTCTTTCTTTTTCTTTCTAGATCTATGTGTCTCTATGTGTATTATTTGTTTGTATTTATTCCTTTTTAATTTGCCGAAATATAAGACTACACGTATTGAAGAGTATTACTTAATAATTAATAATTAATGTACATATTCAAGATTGAGGGTGATGTGGAAAGAAATAGAAATGTAACGTAACGTATACGTTACCCACACGATAGTGTACGGTATCATCGGAGGAATGTTACGTGACGTATATCTATTATTATACCTCGTTGCGTAATCATACGAGCGTGAATAAATCCAGGGATCCAGTTGTAACTTAGGATAACATCCAAGATCACGCAGAGATTGCAGGAAATACCCTCTATGCCTAGGAACGTCGGAATTTGTAATCTTGCCTACCATTCCGAAGCTAATCTTCATACAAGACAGATAATAATACGTTACCGTGTTTGTGTCGTGATCATTCTTTCCAGCGTTGATAAGAAGGAATGCATATTATCGATATTGGTGAGATTAACGAACAAGCTCACAACACGATCTAGTTTATATTTGCTTTGATCTCGAACAGGGTTATAAATTGTTCTAAGAAATCGTGACATCTTCAGAATAGTTTAGCTGGCCCCGAGATTTATTCAAGTATCCACAAATGTTATATAAAATTTGAGCTTGAGCATGAAATCTACTAGTATTCAAAATGTTTCGTGATCTATAACAGTGGATTCTCTGTACAAAACAGTGTATCTAAGGTAATCCTTTTCAACGACGTTTCGTGCCAATTGTTTGAATTTAAGTGTCAAAAATGTCCAAAGAAAATGTAAAAATAAATCATTAAAAAAATCGAAAACAAATTGCCATAAATTAAATAAACGCTCCGTTCGTGAAACGGATCCCAGGTTTGATACGAGACTGTATGTTATTATGTGTATGGCATGGGTGTATGATTTGTCAAAGCTATTCACTACACATAGCCTTGAAATAAGATTATATTTAATAAGTGAATTTAGCCACAAGTATTGTAACGTAATGGCGTTTAATTAACCCTCCTTCATGCACGTTTCAACAGGATATATTAAGCAGTGATTTTTTATTACATGTATGTAATGCAGCAGGGAGAGGCCTAAGGTTAAAACCAATATAAGTACCATGCCCATTGACGTCTTTTAATTTTGAGTACTGGCAGAGTTTGAAATACCGTTGATTAACCCTCTCCCTGACTGATTAGACTCAGGCACTGCTCTTTAGGGCATCTGCGGTTGCCTCCAGCAGTAAGCGGGTAAAACCTGCCTACACCAGACACAGAATGGTACATATCTTCCAAAGCACCGTCTTCTATGAGCAGCATTCAGCTAACAATACAAAGAATGGCTTCTGACCTTCCGACTTGTAGAGAACACCATGTAATATTAACGAACAACATTTTACCTGTGTGTGGCGGCATCTTTTTGATCTTGCCCAGGACAGGTAGATAACAATCTGAGGGGCACTCTCCAGCAAATTGTACCTGTTCCTCTCCCTCCGTTAGTCTAGTTTCAAGATGTATGGAGAACAAACCACCATACAACTCGGCTTTCGGTCTCGTTAGAATTGTACTACGATGAATTATGCATTGTCCTTCGCAGTTACGGATCTATTGTCTTTGTTTGGTGTGTAGGTTTACAGGAAAATCCTAAATGACATAGTATTGCTAATAGGGTCGGGGTATTTTTACTAGGAGGATCTGGGTTAAAGGGTATAGCATTTGACAGGCTGCCTATGCATGGGGTCCAAATGGTATACGCTTTGATAGAGAAATGTCACCATAATGTCCGTGGACAAAGGATGGAGGTTAAATGTGTTTTCGTGCGAACATTATGAAGTTCTTTTTAAAATACACTTTTGCGTATTTGACTAAGATCATATATATACAGTAGACCTGCAATTGATCATGCTTTGGTCGATCTTAATCTCAGAACCTTCACTTTGAATATTGAAAATATAACTGATGTACACTGTATTCCTAAAAAACGAAATTGTGACATTGAAACCATCGCATAGCCTACAACCTAATTTGCAATGTTTCTAAACATGTTCCTTGTCTAGGTAATACGCATAGGCGTGTGCCTTTGCGCGTTTGTAACATAGGCAGATAACTAGTTTAAATTTAAATGTCGTCGTCTTGCTTCCTCGCTTCCAAATGTTTGACCACATCACGACCTAACCCCGCGACACCTGAAGGTACGAGAAGTATGAAGAATGTATACAGAGAGTTAAACCACGATTTCCGTAACTCGTAATTCCTAATAATAGGCCTACCGGTATAGGAAGTACAACTCATGTAGCGCTGTATACGATAGTTCTCCGGAATGGGAAGCTAGATGGGTTATGATTCTCAGTTCACTAACATCCTGCAGAACTTCTGTGGCATTAACCATGACATAAACCAAAACTTTGATCATGCATGCTACCGGACACCCTTTTATGACGCTGTCGCATCCATTAATATTACTAATAGACCATCGTGCTCTCATGGTGTTGATTCTGAATTAGGCGCTATTGCACTACTTCCGGTTTTAACTCAATATCGTTCACAAAATATATTGCCTGGCATTGTGTATTCGATGAGCCAATAGTAAATGTTCTTGGCAACAAAGGTCACCATAATAATTCGAAATGATGTATTTGTATGGAAATATTATTAATATTCGTGTAAAGTCCCCATTTACTCATCCTCTGCCTACAGGGTTACCATCTTGAAATACTATCTATGATTATACTGAATAGTACGAGCTGTTGGGAGAGGGTGGCATTTACTGGGATTTCACATATTGATAGATATAAGACAAACATTCGTGTAACATCCCGATTCACTGGGATTTCACGTATTAATAGCCTACAAATACTAGTAAGCTGCACACATTCGTGCAACGTCCCCATTTACTGGGATTTCACGTATTACAAGGACGAGATTGAATTCTACGGGGGTGTGAAGCAAATATGTCGGGTATGCGGAGGGCATCGCCACTTCCGTTGTACACTTGGTGGAAGTGTGTTCTCGAAATGTAAAGAATGCATCCGAAACAGTGTCGCCATTGTGTGTTTAATGGCAATTGTTAGTTTTAATCTGACCGATGGTTTTCGTTAGGTATTTTGGAATTTATGATCGTGAAAATGAGCATGAATATTGTAAATACTATTTTATAATTATATATGTCGTAAATGGAACGTGCATGTGTATATTTGAATCCATTTGGGTATGATATATTGACGACCTACTGGCCGCTAGATTGACCGTTATAATAATAATAATAATAATAATAATAATAATAATAATAATAATAATAATAATAATAATTATCATTATTATTATTATTATAATTATAATTATAATATAATAACAATAATAATAATAATCGTTATCATCATTATCATCATGAATGTATAGAGCACCGATGTCCTTCAACATGTATGCCGCTATAATTGTCAGTAATTGAAATAAAGCCTATTAATTAAAGGCTACATTGAAGAATATTGTTTTGTTGGCGTCGGAAAATTAGGAAGGTGGATGCATGCTTGCTTAATTTCATTCGGTATAATGAGTTCCAGAGATTTGGAGCGGTGGCTGAAGAAGATTCCCACAGAAGATAGAACGTAAATTGAGAACTCATTAATGAACTTTATTTAAATATGCCTACAATAAATGCTGCACCCCTACAATTTCAAGTTCCTGTTTCCGTCCATTATCAGTTGCATGAGCATACTTCCATATGTCCCATCGGTTAGCTATTGGGAATGATATGAAACTTATAAATGTTAGCCAGATATCATGATCACCGCGACGACTTTACGCCAGACTAAAGCGACAGGAGTTATCTCCCTCAACCCAACACCTCAACACGAGCATACCTGTAGGCTATTTATTCTATCTGTTTTTCTATTACAACCATTACAGGCCACATGTAGCACATAAACACTTTCCTTATTAGTTCTCTGATTCCACAGTGTCAACCATTCCTTATTAAAACTACAGATAGGCCTACACCTTGACAGTTTGTAAATAAGGTAGAGCTAAATAGACCGCGGAGGTTTCCGGTCACGTGACCGGGATATACAAATGACGTCGATACCGCCAGCGTGTTTCTATCTGGGTATATGACAATTCGTCATAAGGGTTGCCGCGACTCGTATGATTGGAAATAGACCAACTTGCATCACCTGGAGAAACAAAAACACATGTATCCCTCCACGTTGGCACTGTATTGTATGCCATATATATAAGCACTCGTAAACATATCCTCCATAGTCTAGTTCATCAACAGCACGATACAGTTGACTTGTAGCTGCTTATACCATCTTGTGACAGTATAGTAGGCTATATTGAACAAAATCAAATCATGGGAATTATTTTGGAAAAACTTGCTGACTTTAGTGGATTATTTTCTGGATTTTCTAAAGATCCTGCAAGGATTTTGATGGTTGGACTCGATGCCGCTGGTGAGTTTTCAACTGTTTTATTATTAAATGTAGAACCTAGCAAATGAAATGGGTAGCCTGTTAAATTTGGCAATAGTTTTATGAAAAGTGTATAATGCCGGTTCCATGTAGGCCTATACTCGATTAAAACTTTGTTAGACACAAACAAAAACGAATGAAGAGAGAGAGATAGAGAGAAAGAGAGAACGAGAAAGAGAAAGAGAGAAAACGGGGGGAAAGAGAAAAGAGATGGAAGGAGATAATGATATTGAGTTAAAACTATGAACGCTTTTTCTCTCTTCTCTTTCTCTCTCTGTCTGTCTGTCTGTCTGTCTGTCTGTCTCTCTCTCTCTCTCTCTCTCTCTCTCTCTCTCTCTCTCTCTCTCTCTCTCTCTCTCCCTCCCTCTCAGTCGCCACCCGTTCTTTGCTCGCGATGTATACGGATCCTAATATATCCTCTTATGTCTAGAGTGTGGGAGAGGTTATCACTGTTGACACAGTGAGACTGCTAAGTCAGGTTAAAATACCATTAAAGCTGCTGGTTGTTGGCCCTGTGTTTGCCACCCATGAGATACATGCACGACTTGATGCGAGGCTGAGGTGTTAGTACCTACCAGGTGCGATTGACGGTATGGCGGTATTCGATTCACGACTTTAGTGGCCCGAGTGTTAGGTCATGGATCTTGCGCAGAGACTTTTGCTGGCCGCACACTAGCGATTTCAGTCGCCGATTTTTATCGGCCGACGGAAAATCGCAGGTGTGCGCTGGCCGGCGACTGCGATTTTTAGTCTCGCCGACCGATCGCACAATATCTAGCTTGTTTCGATATTCGGAGCACCGCACACTAGGCAATCGAAACTCGACGCAAATCGGCGACGCGTCGGTGACGGAAATCGCTAGTCTGCGGCCGGTATTATTGTCACTTGAATCGAATGTAAGGAGAAAACACCGAGGGTACCAATATGTGAAAAATTAGAAATTAATAATTAAATTGACCCACTCCTGTTTTACTCAAATATAGTATCGACATAATTAATATTTTAAAATTAATAAATGTTCGTACCTCGTCAAAGTTGGCACTGATGACGGTATCCAAGATTCGCTGACAATGAGTTCGATACATCATTATGAAAGTCTCCATCTGGAAAGCATTTTACGGCATAGTTAATAACGAAATCCAATTCTGGATAGCAAAAGTTTGTATACTCATTATTGCGCTATCATAATAAACTATTGGAGATTAACAAATATAAATCTAAACCATTATACATTAGGCTAAACAAATACAAATAAAATGAAAACATACCGGTACGTTAAAATTAACAAAACATATTTATATTAATTGATTTAATGACATTATCGGAATTCTCAGCCCAATTGGCTAATTCAATAATGCGCAATTCGTTTCCGTAAACTAATATCGCAGAATTAATTCAATTTGACGTGGTCCTTGTTTTGCCAGCCTCTGAACTATAGGTCAAATTACTCCTTACAGGTTTACATGTAACATATTTACTAATATGCATATTCATATTCATATTCATATTAACCTTTTCCCTGTTAACATCCGCTGGAAGTATCAGGTTGTTGGCATCCGGGAAATCAGGAAGCAAAGTCCCAGTTTTCGAACTCAGCGAGTACTTCCGGTTTGAACCCTGACAACAGAAGAAATTCGGTGTTGATTATTATTGTTAAACTTTTAGATTTTATCTGGATTCAATTTTCATTAAACATTTCCAAATTTAATATTAATAATATTCCGATTTCAGAGAGCTGTGGTTATGAGGGTTCTGCGCACAGAGGAAGGATGTCGCGCTCAACTCAAAATGTTGTTGACAAATTCAGATATAAAATTTGAGTATGAAACCGTACTCAAAAGTTTCGTACTCACTGGGCCAGATGTATCAACTGTATTTGTCAGGTATATTAGTACAGAAGCCGAACAAAGAATTCAACAAGGGTCGTGTGACCTTCCATGATATGATAATAACTACGGTAGTTTAAACACATTTTATTCACAATAGAATGGGTACAAGTTATGCCAACTTAGGAGAAAACCCGCTCCTGAATATTTACATATTTACGGTATGTAGTTAGTTACATATAAGTGCATGTATATACATTGCCCCGAGGTTGCGACACCTTTTGAGCACGATTTCATGCTCAAGCTCATTTAATATTACATGGGGATTTGTTAAACATTTTTTGAGTTAAACACGAAATCATACTAAAAAAGGTTTCGTAATAGCTGGGGCCTGGCCCCGAGATTACGAAACTTTCTGAGCACAAAAACGTACTCAGACTATGACGTCACATGACATTTTATGAACAAAATTCTGAGTCGAGTACGAAATCGTACTCAGAAAAGTTTCGTAATCTCGGGGCCTGGTATGTTTATGCTAATTTTCGTAGAGCTGTAACCAATAGTTATTTAATTGGAATCGTGCGCTGTCCATTGAATCCGGTAAAGTAGTATTTAATTCTACACGTTCGTGTGGCAAGCACTGGCAACAACAATCCGATTTTATCATAATGTATACGGTATCAGTCTGTTCAAATAAACCTATTCCAAACACCCACGACGCTCAAAGATAGTCTATCCCCGAGTTTGCAAACCATCGTCCAAACAACTTATCACATTTTCAATAAGTTTCGCTTTTCTAATCGCTGTTTGTGTCCATAGTCATCCCGACGAGACAAATATGCGTTTGTTTTTCAGATAACTGATTAAGTCCCCCCACACATTTGTTTCCTAAACGGCCAATATAGCTGTCGATATTGCACGGCCGGACGGCTGGATGTTTTCGTAGCAGATGTCTCCGGGGAGAGCGTGACCACTGGAAAATACCATTGGCAAACAGCATGTCAGGGTGGCCGGACAGTTGCCCCGAGTTATGGAATGCGAGTGCTGACGTCATGGGCCCGTATCCCGGCAACGCGTGTAGTTATCTGGGTAGGAGATTTGATGAGGTGTGAGGGTACGAGCAGTGTGTAAGTTAGCAGCTGGGGGTTAATTGTTGCGGATGTATATTTTAAATTGGGATTAGAACCGCTTTCATGATTATTTCACTTTTATCACTGCTTTTCAGATTAGGGCAATGCGTCAGTAGCGCTGAATGTTGTAGTAAACCTGCAAACACCGGCTGATACTGACAGACCAATGGCAGGATTATGTTGTCAATCTCATTAAAATCAGATCTCAGCCCAGCTGCATTTACCTCGTAGCAGATTACCCTTTGACCTCACATTGAACGTTATTTCTGGGTTCCGGTCACGTGGCAATGTTAGCCAATCAGTGGCGGGTTTACATGTTAAACGGTGCTGAAAGTTTGTAAACGACCCCGCGCGTTTATATAGGCGATGCCGTGATTGGCTGTGGTCAAAGAGTTCAAATTGACGCCGCTGGTATGGCGGTTTCCTGCGACCGTAACGAGCGAGTATAATATATATCTGTTTGAGCATTAGTTTTGGATCTCATTGTAATGAGACTGAGTATGTTGTATGTGTATGTATGCATAGAATACCTGTATGTACATTATAGGTATATGGTATGTACATTATAGGTATATGCACCAATAGATGGCTTTCCATCAGAACTGTATTAATATGTAATAAATGAGGACCTAGGACATCTCCCTGAGGTACACCTATTGCATATGTAAATACACGTACATTAAGAAATTGTGATTAATGTGTTTAGTGAAGAACCGTTATAACTATAATTGCCATCCCCTAAAACAAAGCCGCGCTACATTAAAAGCCGTTATCACAGTCATTCAGAATTGAGGTCCAAACCCGATCTGCGGGGTATTAGTGGGTCGTGACGATCTCATGTGAACCAACCACCACAATCAATTGTTTCTCCTGAGAGGACCAGCTATGTCCTCTAGACGTACTGCGTATCCTGCAATAGGTGTACCTCAGGGAGATGTCCTAGGTCCTCATTTATTACATATATCGACTTCTCTGTCAGAAGAATCGTGGCTAATTCGGCCACGCTGGAATGACAACCCCGTTTTATCTCACGAATTTTAAAGATTAACTCTCTGCATTAGAGACAACGGAGGACAATTTAATAATAATAATAATAATAATAATAATAATAACAATAATAATATTAATAATCATCATCATCATAATAATCATAATAATCATAATAAATAATACGATAATAGTATAATAATACAACAATAATAAAAATAATAATAATATAATAAGGATAATGAGAATAATAATGCGAACATGTATATTGCGTCAAACACACACTCTAAAGCACACTCATATGGCTACATTATCACCCCGGTCAATATATATGTGTTCCCTCAGTATACCATCTCAACTTCATGAGGAGTATACAACCAAAGCTGCCATTCAAATGTCCATCTAATCCTTCCGGGTACACACTATCTGTTGGGTGATTCAAACAATTGTAGTATTACTTACCTCCGTTTTAATCTTTATCCCGGAGAATCTGCAAAGAATAACCCCAAAGGTATAATACAATGTAAATAGACAGATAAAATCACTTAAAGTTCAACTACATTAAATAAAATAAAACAATTGTATTTAGGCAAAACATGCCAATGTCTGGAATTAAAAAACACACTTTCCTGACAATATAAATATACATAAATACACTTTCCATTATGTTTGGTGGTAAACGTCAGTAGATTTAATTTGTACTATACACATTTATTGTTGAATTTGACTTTGGAGACGTCTTAAAAAGACAATTAGGAATTAATGTAGACCATGCTGCAACCAAAAATATGAAAAATATACAGTACCTTGTTAATCCTTTCCCGGAATACACGGAGTGGTAGTAGATGGACGATTCTTTGATTCCTATTCCGTAATAATGATATCTGCGAACATGGACAAATATAAACATATTTCTTAACACAAGTACATGTCACGCAACGAAACGTCTTTGACAAGGAATGATGTATAACTTAACACTACTTGCCTAAACGATGTAGTAGAAATATATGTTATTATTTATTTATTATTTATTATGTGGGGTAAATGACAGTACATGTATTTTTGTTTTGTATAAGGTAAGATTGTCATGTATATATATATATATATATAGGCCCATTCAATCGGTTCCTCGCATATCACTTGGCAACGTCCTACGCGAACGTTAGATACAATTTAACCGATTTCCTATGGATTAAATTCCATCTAAGAAGCCCGGTATCCCTCACAGTTCGCTGGCGATTCTTGTTCCTGTGTTATATTACCCAGCAAGTAGGCATTCGGAAGAATTTATCTGACTGTTTGGATATGTGTTTAATCTGATTTCGGATACTCAAACATAATTATATAAGCGTTGACAGACACAGACGCGCGCGCACACACACGCACGCAGACACACACACGCGCGCGCACGCACACACACACACGCACGCACACACATACACACACACACACACACACACACACACACATATATATACACAATGCATACCACACCCCTGTACAATAGATATACAGTATACATGCATGATAGACGAACAGCTTACTATGGGCTTATTATGGTAATATGGGCTTGTGGCAGTCGACTGAGACGATGAATGACATCCATCCACACAATACATAATTCAATAAAATAATAAATAAAAGTTGTTAAGTGTGGTATGTTATGTTATGCCACAAATTGTTAAGAGTGGTATGTTATGTTAGGCCAGCCACCTTACTTTGATTGACCTCGGGTACCCAGTCTTCGTGTGGTCAGCTTAGGAAATCTTTGTCGAATAATCTGAAACAGTCACATCAAGGTTTACGAATACACACACATTTAAACACTGACAACGAAAATACTATGTCATTTTAGCCTACATGTAATGTGTAGTTTCCCGTTTCTGACATTCTCAGGCAACCCGGAAGGTCAGAAACGGGAAACTTTACCTCCGGCGAGTCTCTGACGTCACATACTACACACAAACTGATGACATAACCGTATCCGTAATGGTAACCGTAGTGTTGCGAAACCTCTAATAATAATAATAATAATAATAATAATAATAACAACAAAAACAAAAACAAGAAGAGATAACTCCAAATGAACAACGTATACCTTTCCGAATGTGGCAGCACCCGCTGGTGTGAACTTCATCTTCTTGCAGAAGTCCAGGTAGTGTGTGTATAAGACACACCGTGGTAGACACACACCTTCCGCCCGCTCGTAGTTCTCATTCAACCTGGGAAACAGTACATATGTCTGTATACATTGTAACATAACGTGTTAAAAGAACAGGCTCCAGCCTGTGCTCGTCAACCCTCGCAAGACATTTTCACCAAGATACCCATATTTTCAGTTACCCACCAGTTTAGGGTCGCCGCGACTTGTGACTGTTTCTGAGACTGGTCAGTCTGTGTGTCAGGAGTCACCGATCTCTCGTTGTCGTCACCTTCGACATCGCCATCGTCAGCAGCCCATTCTGGGGAGAGAAAATATATTTCGTATGGCTAAAAGTATTTCCTTTAATTATTACATCCAGGAATAAAAGTTTCCACTATATATACATAGGTAGCTTTATGATAGTTCCTTGTAAGAGGAAAATTATGTATATTGGTCTCTTATTAGTTTCCGTTGGCTTCCGTGTTTCGTTGTGGGGAAGACGGTTTCAGAAGATTTCCTTTTCGGTAATTTCTGATACTTTCTAATTGTTTCCGACGATGGTTTCAGATCAGGGTTTCCGATAATATTTTCTATGTTTCAGAACCATTTATAGCGAATATCGCAAACCTATGGACAGGTATATAATACAATACTAGAAAACTTAGATGCTGTCGATTGTTGCAAGTTAAATCGGATTTAATAAATAATGATTGTCCAGTTATATTAATTGGTAGGTTCTACTAGTTCATAGATCAAGGTTACGGAACACCAATGAATGCATTATAACTTGCTGTTTGGCAGACAAATATCCAATGCAACCCCCTGTAGTCTATTGATAGACAACCTGAATATGGTCGTGTTGTTATTTTCTTAATT
>JAVCKZ010075675.1:0-13233 GCA_034780755.1 Lepetodrilus elevatus
AGTGCATTAGCTTAGACCGAGTGAATTTAGCTAAGACATTGGCCATCGGGCCACTGCTAATGTCGCACACTGATCATGTACTAGTCATAGTCATAGGTAATGAATCCATCATGTACTAGTCATAGTCATGAATTCATCATGATTATCATTGTCCCTCAAAGTCTTGTTCGGATTGTTATCTGGTGTAATGCTTCCATTTCTGGGTATCGTTTCTCGAAGCTCTCATATCTACTACGAAACCATACGGACTCTCGTAGCGATCTCTAATACGTGGACATCGTGCACTTACGAGAGCGCTATGGTCTCGGTGGATATCAGAGCTTCGAGAAGTATACCCTGTATTCAAATTGTATATAGAATTAGTAATTCTACTAGTGCTTCTTTATATTTCCTATTAGTGATTTTACTAGTGCTTCGATCATATTTCTAGTATAATAATACTGTAATAATGCGTAGGGTATCGTTTCTCGAATCTCTCTTAGCCGCTATAAGGGACCATAGGGTATCTTAGCAATGTATTAGCTATCGGGAAAGAGAGTGCGGTTCCTTAGCGGCTAAGAGAGCTTAGAGAAACTATACCCAGACTCCACACCGATGGTAAACGCAAACATAAACAAATACGTTTTTAAAAGGCGTTAAAAGTGATACATGTATAATTGTATATGCAAGTCTAGAGGAAGGGAGTGAAGGAATATATTCCTATTAAAATATGATATCTCATTAAATTTGCTATCTATGATCATAAATATATCAATTCTGTTCGCAATAAATACACAGGACATAGGCATTGGCACTGAATCTCTGAGCCTCTGGAGAAACTGTGTTATTATATTGCACCGCCCCTGTGTCCTGTTTATAGCTTCTGCCATTATGACTATTATAGCAAGGTCTGGAATAGCCGTAGATATGTATACATGGACGTGTTTGCCATGCACTCGGGCTCTGGACGTATAGAGAAACTACTATACACAATATCTGACGCTCATCTCTCTGTGTAGGCCTACTATATATATTTACCATCTCAGCTCCTGGCATGTTTAACTCTCTGCATGCTGAAGGCAACCGGAGATGCCCCTTATATCAGTAGGCATGCCTGTGCCTAATCCAGCAGAGAGAGGGTTAATGAGGAAGAGTAAGAGGAAGAAATAGAGAGAGAAAGATGGTGAAATACGGATAAATAAAGTTAGACCTAGCGCTGCTAGTATAATTCCATCGGTCAATAAACTTTTTCATTGTTTTGTAAATCGCTGGAGTATCTTTCTGTGTGATGGTAAAGCAGGTCCCGACTTTTCATCAGCGCCCAATCCAAGTCCAGATTGTGTTCCAGTGCAGCCCCCAGAATAGCCAGATGGGCTGAAAAATATGATAATAGTAGCATACTATCGCTATCCACGCCAGATAAAAGACTTGTTTTTGTCTCAGATTCTCGATTCATTGAAACGTGTGTAGTTTTTCTCTTATATTTTTTAATTACGATTTTAGAACCGCTTTAAATATTCATTCAGTTATATCACGGATTGTCAGTTTAGGGCTTTGATAACTAGGCATTCATGGAGATTTAATAATCTTGGATAGGTTCTGTTCTGTGTCTACAAAGTTTCAAAAGTATGTTTTGTACTAATATAAAAATAGGAAATGTTTTGCATTTTGTTTCTCGTTGTGTTAGAATATTTTATTTGAGTTTGATTAAATATCGCTGAGGAACCTGTTTCACTCATACTGGTTTATAAGAGTTCATGCTATCGTTTATAGTATACATATTAATGCACAGGACTTAGCAGGAACACACTGGTTGGACTTACATGCTCTGCCCGCCGTCGCACAATGAACTAGAACTGGTCTGTGTTTTACGATCTCCAGGATTTTCGCCAGATTCTTGTCAAAGTAAGCTTCTGTGGGCCCATTAATGGAAGCTGAATAAAACATGGTGTATTTAACCCGTGAATGGTACTGATGTATGACATCGTAATCCAGCAACTGGTGTTCGAATCTCAGGATCGGCATGGTCCTGTGTTACAGTAACATGGGTATACAGAGGATAGTTCATGTGTCTAGTGTAACAGCATGCATCTCTCATTGAGTGACATGGGAAATGAGATATTTTCACGACTGACACAGTCGACCCCGGTTATCCGGACTTCAAATAGCCGATTCCCTCGCTATCCGCGTAATTTTTACTGTGAACCAATATCTTCCTATATAAAATGACTCAAATATTGATATATGAATCATTAGTAGCATGAAACTATCTGTACTGTCTAAGCTCGTATAATTAGTCAAATTAAAATCTATGCTATCACTGTTACTTATGTATTTTTTGAATATCCGTAAACATTAGGAAAGGTCACTTCCGGTTCAGCCAATTGCAAGGAAGTATTTTGATAGCGTGAGAAAAACCTCATGGACCTGCTGTGACTATATTTTAAATATGGAACTGTTAATTTCAGTAACATAATAAAGATAAACCAGCAGTATCGAACAATCTAAGTGGTCAGTAAAATAGTCTGGTAATAATATTGAATCCCGAAATTTTAGTTGTCATATTACAACTACTTACACGCTGGGAAATGATGGTATTCCAATGTAGAACCTTCAAAAGCGGCTTTCTCCAGATTTGCGTTGTAACCAACATCATCTCCAAATTCAGCTTCGTTCTTACTCTCATAGTTTATGTTGGAGTCTGGACTGATGTAGCTTTTGGGCTTATCTGGATCCACCCTGGTTTCTTCAAGCCTCTCCTTGCTCTGCCGAGGTTGGTGGTTTCTGTTGCCATATGTTCCTGTGCCTTTTAGGATGTTCAGAAGGTTTACTTCCTCTTGATCGGGCTTGCCATTGAGGAAAAGACCAGCGCGCATATTGATCACAATCTTAAAACCAGCGGGAACCAAAGACTTTATATGCGATTTGGTGATTAGTCCTGAAGTATACCAATTTTTGTAGACAGGGTGTGCCAACCAATGGTTTAGCCACCCTTCTGGTTCAGCGTTTGTGACCGGGGGATCTTTAACAACAGGTTCTCCTGTGATCTCAGAAACCACCTTCTTTGCAATATCGTTGGTGAAATCCATGCCCATTATTGCGGTCATACGATAAAATCTGTTACTGTCGATCTTTGGTTCAAATGTTGGATTTTGTCGGGTGAGGTTAGCCAGATGCATTAGCAGCACAAATGTGACTGCATACCCTCGGTCAGAATAAAGAAGAACTGGCTTCTCCAGCTTTCGCAAAACATCTGCTAACTTCTTAACAGCATTTACATGACGCCAATCTTCATTGGACGACAAGACACATTCAAATTGTATTGTACATTGTTGCTGTGCAATTTCTTTGGCTTCTGTCGCATTTGGTAGATACTCTCCACCAAGGTTCCCAGGAGTCTTGTCATCATAGAGCGAGACAATACTTTTGAATCCACCCTCGGATGCATATTTTATCTGTCTTCCTGACAACCTCCCTGCGATGTGATAATCTGGAGTTACCTCTTTGGCCCACCATAACTTGAGGCGATCGTTTAGTCCAGGAGGCCTCGAGCGATCAGGGAACACCGACTCCATCGCATCCGTCGGGTGATACCACAGCATCAACACGCCGACTAAACAGCAGAACAACACAGACTTGTAATGGAGCATACCCAGAGACATGATCCACAGCTTCAGAACTGTACTTGAACCGTTAACGACACACGTGGAATGGATGCACTGGTATTACACCTACACGGATCTTTAAGACACTCCGACACACTTCATAGGCCTGTATATGCCGGCTAATAACTATCAATTTGAGGTTAAGTGAATAAACCTATTGGTGTTAGCTAATCCAAACCGATAGAAACACGGCTCACCGGCTAGAAAGGTAAACACTGGCGCCAGGCCCAAGACACAACCTTAATAAAGTAAACACTCCTGTACGAAACAGCGTCTCTCGAATGTAACATTAGCTCGAACATATTAGCCATAGTTTACACCACGTCCGGGTTCCCTATCGCTAGCTTGCAACGACACAGGGAACCCGGACGACTACACCATTGCTAAAGAATCTGCTCACCTCGAGACTGCTTGTACTTTGATTCATTAGGTTAGCCGAGTGCATTGCAAAGTTTGGAGGTTGGGCTAGCTTAGAGTTACGACGTTTCGTACAGAACAGCAATGGGCTCCAAACGGAGCCGTAGATAACAGGATAAAATAATATGGAAGTGGTGTAAATGAGTTCTGCTAAAAGCTTTGCTAAGATACCGAAATAATTGGAATATATATATTCACGTTAAAGGCATAAGATCATAGATATTGATGCCAGTTTTGGATCTTAGCAATGTACATTTGCTGTGCTGGAATAAAGGAATGAAAGAATGATAAAATATATTTGTTGTTTGTTGCTAATGATTAATATATAGTGAAAGAAAACTCGGAAAACCTACAAAACAATATAGTATTAGTTCGCATAGTATAGGCATATTATGTATTGGACGTTTTAGCTAATTTCACATTGGACTTTTTCGCCAAATTTTGACGTTTTAGCCAATTTTATTTTGGACGTTTTCGCCAACTCAGTTTTGGACGTTTTAGCGCTTGGACGTTTTAGCCAGTACCCCATAACATTTGGTCATGTATGCGAATTTGCACATATTTATGCAAACACATTTGAACGTATGCAAATACATGTATGTGCATGTGAACGGGGCTTAAGGGGGATAACGCGGTTGACCTATTGCTACTATTCTGGCATCTAACGTCTAATGAATACATATGAATAAATAATAAAATGTTGATAAGGGGAATGTGGAATAATAAAATGCACATATTTTCATGTAATACTTCGCTTGATCACTGTAGGTCACCGGGTAAGTTAACTATGATAGTATGGCTTTAATAATAAGCAATAGCTCCATTGTCCATATCCATGAAAACGCCGATAAATGTGGCATGTTTCTGGTACCATTCCTAGTAATAGTGGTCATATAACCAGCTTACTATACAGGCTACAGTCCTATTGATACATTAGCTTCTTAAAGGCATAATATCACATATGGTTGACCGATATAGTGGTCTAGCACGGTTTTACCTGAAAATAAATGCATTTGTTTTGACTACACAAGTACTTTATACAACTAGATACCTATTCCATATGTCTAACTAGTTATCACTATTTTAATAGTTATAACTATTTATTAATTAGCTACGACTCACACGTAGTGGTCGTGAAATATTACTTTGACCGTGTTCACTAAGTAGAGTTATCTCCCTTAGTCAGGAAACTATAGGGAATGTGAGATTGGATGTATTGTATACGGGTTATTCCAGGAAGTGTAAACTGCAATGGAATTTTAACTATTCTACAACGGTAAACAGATATTTGGAGGTACAATAGCGATTATGTGTATGCTAAGAGCATGTACTTTGCATTTTTAACTCGACCAATGCTGAAGTGCATGGCAATGTCGTATGGCTCACAATACAATATAAGGACTGAAAGTCTCTCGGACTCCCGTAGTCGGGTCAACTTGGGGATCCAAAGGTAGCCACGTAAAACAACACTGTAGTTGGCTGTAGAAGTTCATGAGCGATATCTAAACTAAGTTTGGGATTGGATGTCAAACAGATAGGCCCTAATGAGATTAAGGCCTGTGTAGCTGTTCAAGAGAAAGGGTTCTTGTTTTGATATAACATCCGTGTATGGAACCAGTGACAGAAGGCCTACCAACTTGTATGAGGTGACGACGAGACTCGCGAAATATTTGTTGTTGTGAGTGCAAAGTAGCCGGAGCTTAGGGCGAATTTGATTGGACTATCAACACCACCCGCAGCGCTTTGATTTCGGTGTGCCTAGAAAACTATACGCTTGCCGCCAAGGGACACTATGTAGGAATCGGAGTTAGGTCACGTGGGCTAGGCAAGATGGCTTTTGTATTGTTATCTGATGTTGTTATGTGTGGATACTGTTATTTATTATCTATTAGTTATTTTACTCGTGATTCGATCATATTTCTATTGAAGTGATCATTCTAAGTGTTATTATTCAAACTTTACTTAACCTCTTTCCATTTCTGAATAGAAGCTAGCATCCTCGATACAAAAGTCATTACCACTACACCAAAGCTCCGTCACATATTTGACGGAGGTTAGGTGTAGTCATTATGACCTGTGTTTCGAGGATGAGAAGCGATATGTTAGACATTGTTAGTGATTTTACAAGTGCTTCGATGACATGGCCTTACGAATCAATAAAAACAAGAAAGAATAATAATAATTTGTTTATTTCTATAGATTCCATTTAAATCAGTATTGGTGTGAAAACAGAATACAAATAGTATTCCGTATGTTCCTATATCTATTCACAGATAAACAAGGAAAGATCAAAACGGAGCATTTAAAACTAGAATGCATTATAAACCAAATCGTACATTAAAACGTTCACAAATGGTTCGAAAGATGACACGACTTCTTTTAATTTAGATGCTAATAACATATCCGGGTTTATTTTTCCACATCAAGTTTCGCATAAATAAATAATTTACTGACAATCTAACTACACCATAGAGATCATGAACATGCATAAAAAGTTTCTTCTGCAATTTGTTTGAGGTTGGGCTCTTTTTTTTTTCCGCGTAGAATGATTAGCCTATTGGTTAAAAGAGTAGAATTAAAATAAAGAGCAGAATTAATCTAAAGCTCCGTTCACACTGTCCAATATTGTGGTGTGATCGCGGCTTAAATGTGTACGTCTTTCCCACGTAGTTCATGTACGTCTAGAAAAACTGTTAACATTATCTGGCGCTGGCGAGATCTATTTCCCGGACCCGGACCAAAACCCCGGTAATGTTATTGGCTCACGTGACCCAACAATTGTTCTTAACCCTAACCCTAAACATGTGAGCCAATGAGATTGCCAAGAATTGGGTCCGGGTCCGGACAAATATGTCCCACCCGACTACATCGCCGGACAAATATGTCCCACCTGACTATACCGCCTTCCTGTACTGTGATATGTCTAGCCATAGAGAGAAAGAATGAGAAAGATAGAGAGAAAGCTAACGAGACAGGGATTGAGAAAGATAGTGCTAGAACCGTTCTGTATTAACTTCTTCATGGATTTGTATATCTCCGGAGTTTTCTTCTCTGTGATGGGAAAACCCAGGTCCCGACTTTTCGTCAGCGCCCAATTAAAGTCCAGATTGTGTTGAAGAGCAGCACCCGTAATGGCCACATAGGCTGGAAAATTATACAGAAACTTTAACATATATGCATAATTATATAATATTCATTTTTAATTTGTACACGTTTTGAAAAGAAAGTGTCAATATCGTGATGATGTGGGTATCCGTTATAGTACTTAGGCCTATATGATGAGAATAACTGGTAGATCTGCAAAATGCCGTTCACATCACAAATAAGTCACACAAAACCAAACTAAACAAGGTAGGCCTACTGTTAGGGTCCGATGTTGCGGGCCATTACTTATTTTTAATACATTCTTTTATAAAAATAAAATAAAAAATTCAAATTACTGTATATTGTTATTAAAAAAATATATGTTTTGATGTAAAATGGTTGTTCACTGAAGTATGAACGATTTGAAAGTTAAATGTCGGAGCTTGCTTTAACGAACCATAAACGAACTAAATTCAAAGGGCAAAACGTACATTATCAGTGTGAATCTTCCAGTTGTCGACTCGTTCTTATGTAGAACAGTTTCTTGATAAATATGATCGGGAAGGAACAGTTATTTAAATAACACGAAGGTAGAAGTCCGTGAGAGGCCTCATACTTTAACTATAATAGTTCAGGGCGAAACTATACTTAATACAGTATATATATAGGGTTAATTTTTGTTTAATAACATTATTATTATATTATTATTTATTGTATTTGAAATTATTATTGTTATTAAACATAAATAATGGCCCGCTTCAAGTGCCTGTGGTTTAACTTGGTATGACCGTAGACAATAAATAGTAGAAATACTGTTATAAATGCAGTTACCTACAAATCACAGCTAAAACCGAGCGTTTAGTTACCTGCATAATTGCATTGCTGTTACCTTCATCATGCCAACATTTACAGTGTCGTTATTGGCTAAATAACACAACTAATTATTATACATTGAATAAGTATTCAAAATATAATGACAGTAAATTAGCCGCCAAGATAGGAAATAACTTCAAATAAGATATCTATAAAAAAAATATTTCTCTCGGACATGCGGGTCAAGAATACTCACTAGCTTTGGCCGCCGCCATACGATGAATTATAATCGGCCCACGTTTGGCGATTTTCACAATTTTCCACACATCGTCGAACAACCTGGACGCCCACTGTCCACTGGCCACTGCAAATGAAAGACATAAGGTTAGTCTAAATATATGTTATTGACCAAAATCGGATAAGGTTAAAGCATTAACATGAAGCAATATAAATTCAACGGATAGATCTATTAAGTGGTGATTTGTATTTAATGGTAACCTAGGTGGTATACTACTGAAATCTTTGAGCTATTTCAGACACTTATAGCAGGGTAATGGTGATATTTCAGACACTTACTAGCAAGGTAATGGTGATATTTCAGACACTTACTAGCAAGGTAAAGGTGATATTTCAGACACTTACTAGCAAGGTAAAGGTGATATTTCGGACACTTACTAGCAAGGTAAAGGTGATATTTCAGACACTTACTAGCAGGGTAATGGTGATATTTCAGACACTTACTAGCAGGGTAATGGCGATATTTCAGACACTTACTATAGCAGGGTAATGGTGATATTTCAGACACTTACTAGCAGGGTAATGGTGATATTTCAGACACTTACTAGCAGGGTAATTGTGATATTTCAGACACTTACTAGCAGGGTAATGGTGCTATTTCAGACACTTATAATTACTAGCAGGGTAATGGTGATATTTCAGACACTTACTAGCAGGGTAATGGTGATATATCAGACACTTACTAGCAGGGTAATGGTGATATTTCAGACACTTACTAGCAGGGTAATGGTAATATATCAGACACTTACTAGCAGGGTAATGGTTATAGATCAATTTGGAGCCTTCAAAAGCTGCTTTCTCCAGGGCTTCGTTATAACCAACATCATCTCCAAATTCAGCCTCGTTCTTACTCTCGTAGTTGACGTTGGATTCTAGACTGATGTAGCTATTGGGCTTATCTGGATCCACCCTGGTTTCTTCAAGTCTCTCCTTGCTCTGCCGAAGCTTCGTGTCGGTAGTATCATGTGTCCCTGTTCTTTCTTTGATATTCAACAGATTTACTTGTTCTTGATGAGGCTCGCCTGTGCGTAAATTGACCACATTTTTAAAACCTGCCTTGACCAAAACACTGATATACGATTTTCTTATTTGTCCTGAACTATACCAATTTTTGTACACGGGGTGGGCCAGCCAGTACTCTAACCAATCTTTCGAATGAACGTTTGTGACTGGGGGATCTGTTACAATTTTGTCTCCGGTGATCTGAGAAACTATCCATGTTGAGCGGCTTTCGGTGAAATTCATTCCCATTACGGCGGTCATTTGATAAAATATCTTACTGTCGACCTTTGGTTCAAATGCTGGATCGTGTCGAGTGAGGTTAGCCAGATGCATTAGCAGCACAAAGGTGACTTCACGTCCCTTGTCAGAATAAAGAAGAACTGGTTTCTTCAATTTTAGTAAAAAATGTGAAAACTTCTTAATAGCTCTTACACTGCGCCAATCTTCACTGGTCAGTAACACATCTGCAAATTCTAAGCCACACTCGTCTTCCGCAATTTTTTTAGCTTCTGTCGCAGTTGGTAGATACTCTCCACCGAAGCTGTCTGACACTTTGTAACCATACAGAGAGACAATACTTTTGAATCCAACCTCGGATGCATATTTTATCTGTCTTCCTGACAACCTGCCTGCGATGTGATAATCTGGAGTTACCTGTTTGGCCCACCATAACTTGGGGCAATCGTTTAGTCCAGGAGGCCTCGAGCGATCAGGGAACACCGACTCTATCGCATCCGTCGGGTGATACCACAGCATCAACACGCCGACTAAACAGCAGAACAATGTAGCCTTGTAATAGTAGAGCATACCCAATGTTTCTGTCTTTCAGAACAGAACAGTACTGTTCAGGGCAAAATTGATACTTGAACTGATATAATTTACGTTTAAATATTATGACGTGTAATGACAGTCTATGACAGCTCCTATACATTACAAGATAATTGACGTATATCGGCGTTTCGTGACGTTTTCTAAACGTTAATACCATGACGTTGATTTTAGATGGCACGGTCATCTTTTAGACGTACATGCCAGGTCGTCTCTTCAATACAAATACTAGGCATACTAGTATTTTAGATGTCAGTTCGGTAACGTCGCTACAATGTCGACTAGCGGTGTTTCATACCTGTATTCTATGACGTCTTTGAGACGGTGATTCTTGATATGTCTCTTATGCTTATGCATCTGAAAATGATGGTATTACGTATACAATGGGTCATTAGTATGGGATCAAAACAGGTTTGCACAAAAATGGTAACTTTATTTCAAAACGTATAGCATTTGTTAAATCTCACTCATTCATTGAATAGATTACACTTAATACATGGCAGATAGTTGACTAACATAGCAACACATACTGGACAATATTCACATTTTTACATATATTCGTGAGCTTATTTTAATTTAGAATTTAAAGCAATTAAAGCATCATTATTTATAATTTTGAATATTTGATCATTCTGATCCTTTTTGTTGTTGTTTGCAATCAGTTCTATATATTCCTCGTATTAAACTCGACCTCCATTTTCAATATTTTCTTCACTCAAATTATCGGTAGTTTTCCATTTTCATAAAGTCTCGAATATATACCAAAGTCCAATTGCCACCGTTATTACATTATTTGCACTGTGGGATAATTACATGAGCAGCATGTAATCGTCAACGCCTTACTACTCAAGTAATTATAGCAATTTAGGGAACAATGTTGAATAGTATATACGTAGGTTATATAGTATATACTCAGTATACGAGTACTTCATGGTAATTTTGGTCCGAATATGACACTGCTTATCACAATGAAAACAAGAACATATAATAGTCATTTCTAATTATTTATTTAATCCATATAGCCAATCAAACCAAATCAATATAGCCAGATCAGTCTTTTAAATAATAAGTATTGGTATAAAAGCAACAACAACAACATCAACAAGAACAGTTATTATTGCATCTGTTTGTGTTGACTAATTAATCACAGACCGACCAGGTTAAATTATAGTATATTAAAACGGCAGACCGTTGTCTGCATAAGTCATTTTGTATGCTATATTATTAATACAGATAGGAAACAAATGGTTCGAATTCAGCTACTAGATTTTTAATTCACATTTATATTTTTCCACATCAAGCTTCGTAGAAATAAATAATTAAATACATAATGTATTGTAATAAACACAGTCCAGTTGGTTGGAACTGAAGTCATATTGCACAAATATCGACCGGAGTAACAATTTCAGAGCGTTAAGGTCCTTACACATGAAAGGCGAGCGAAATATCGCCGCGCCAATCAGCGGCGACAACAAAGATATTCTATCCAAATTTGGCGTTGCGAATTTCTCTTTTGGTGTGCAAGAATATAGATAAATCTCAGAATTTGTCGCCACGAAATTCGCCTCTTATGAGCACACTTCGCGGAATGGATTTGCACAATGTAAATGTGCACATTATTAGTATTATTATTATTATTATACACACGGCTGTAATAATAATAATAATAATAAAATAATAATAATATATTATTATTATTATTATTATTATTATAATAATAATTATTATTATTATTATTATTATTATTATATTACAGCCGTGTGTAAATATTCAATAACAATCTACATGAATGTATCATAATTATATAGCACTGGGAATAAACACTTGCATCAATTACTGGAATCTCCGAGAGTAAGCAAACCGGGATGTGTCTTTCCCTCTCAGTCGAGGCACTTCTATGTTATCTGATGCTCGCATGTCTAGTGAGAGAGAGAAAGAAGGAGAACGATAGAGAGAAAGATCGTGAGATATGGATGGAGAAAAAGAGCCATAGAACGGTTAGTCCCAATCCTCGTGTCGCTAGGACTGGTGCTTGTACTCTCGTTACTGTTGTCAGTAGTGTTGTAAATATCACTACGTCTGTTAATAAAGTCCTTCATTAGTCTGTAAATCTCCGGCGTCCCGCTCTCTGAGATGGTAAAACCAAGGTGTCGACTTTTCATCAGCGCCCAATCCAAGTCCAGATTGTGTTGAATGGCAGCCCCAAGAATGCCCACTTTTGCTGGAAAATACAGTAATAATACGTTAGCAACATTTTGTTTTTGAATTGGTATGGGGTTAATTTAGAGTAGCTTTCAAGATTCTTTCACATCTCGACTTGTCAGTTTATGGCAGGAAGAAACCCGCAACATCCGTAGCGCTGAATATTTCAGCAAACCTGCGAGCACCGGTTGGTACTGACAAGACCAAGGATGATGCCTGCATTGTCACTCTACAGACAGTGCATCCTATCAATATTGCGTCAGAAATGTAACTTTCGCGAACATTGATGCCGGATTCCCTGGACGGGATTTCAACTCGGAGCCTTTGGCTCTCCGAAGTCCAAATGTTCTACCACCCACTCCACACACTTGGCAAGGACATGTAGGCTGCGAGACCGTTAAAAATAACGTGACACATGTGTGATTCTAAATGCCTAGCAGTAGGAGATTGTAGTCAATGCACACACGCGTACCAACACCTGGTAAAAATCCGGCCTACTAGGTCAAGAAAAAAACGAAAAAAAACCACCAATAGTATATATATGTTACAGTTAAAGGCATAACATCACCGTTGATAAACATCTATACTCGGACAAACGAATTTCGATCTGAGACTAATTACGCTTGATTTACCCACCAACAAAAGTTGTTATTTACTGATGTACTTATCCCCCAGTACTCGATAGTTATAACACAAATAATATTTTATATTAAATAGGGGAACGTTCCGTGATTTATCTGGTCATTGATGCATCTCTATTCTAAGAAGGATGCGAGCATACATTAGAGTTATGTCCCCTTGCATAATCTATTAAGAAGCCGTTGGCCGTGTTTGATTTAAACCTGACTCTAGAGTCGCAGGGGGTTTGCAGTGAAGATTTGTCAAACACACAGCGGTGGAAAGCTTTTTTGAAGTACAAACATGATTTTATGTATGTCAAGTGAAT
>JAVCKZ010075686.1:0-13232 GCA_034780755.1 Lepetodrilus elevatus
GCAATTATTCGCCAGAATTGTCTCATAAATTTGTCTAATGAAATAAATTATAATTTTCTTTATTTCATCACACAAAGTTGTGGATGGATGTGACAATTAATAAATAAAATTAGAGACAATCATGTTAACATCATAAATACTGTTAAAGGACCTTAGTTTCACAATTTTGAAGAAAATAATAGTATCCCCCCCCCCCCTGCCCCTCCTCTCTCCCCACACTATCTTTCTGGGTGCCCAGCTTCTCTTCAATCCCCCAAATCCCCATGGGTGTCTTTTTTTTTGTAGGTTTGCTCATTTCAGGAATAGTTCTAGGAAATTTGAGATGTGCATCTTGTCATGTTTTGCTCATTTTTCCTGAAGGCTTTGGTATTTTTGGTGAATACAGGCAGGTGTGCAAGTATATTAGGGTCGGGGTGGGGAGGTGGGGGTTGGGTGGGGGGAGTGGGTAAGGGAATCGTATTGCCGGTGGAAGGTAGGGTAGAAAAAAAATAACCAAAGTATCTTTGTCTTTAATGACCTCAGAAACCCTAAACATTCCTTCCTTCCTTCCTGAGGTGTCCTGAATAGGTTCAAGAAAGATGTATAGGATTACTGCGTTTATGAGGTTGAGGAACATCTGTTCCAAAAAGAAATTCACTATTTTTATTGTAACGTTTTTTTCCATACTAAAATTTGTAGATTAATTTAACTGAAATCTAGTATTGTGTTTGATTTATCTCACCTGTTACGATCATACAATTTTTCCGTAAAATACCTAGGTTTGATTTGTGTGTGCAAGTATTTTGATGAACTAGGAAAGCTATTCATCATGTTCCATCGAAATGTTTTGCTTATTTACGTGAATATTTTTACGTAGAAATTTGATCAAAGAGCTTGTTGAGCATGGAGACTTAACATGTTTTTTTTCAGTCTCGTGACTGTGGATAAAGCGTAATCAGTGGATTTGCTGTTTCGCCACCTGCTGTAATTTATTACCAACCAACGTGCCCCCGCTACATAAGCTAAAATACCTGCTATAAGGAGTAGGACATCCAATACTTTATAATGGAAGGTATCGTATTTATTGTCGAACTTTAACAAGTTTCACAAAAATCAACAGATCATTGTTTCAAAAAAAATAATGTTCTCCCAAGATTACATGACTAACTTTTTTTTTCTCTTTTTCTTTATCTACTTAGAACAAAAAACCCATCATGATACATATCTAAATCTGCCTTTAAAATGTAAAATGATATCAAAAGAAATATGAGATTTGAGGTCACTGAACTTTTCAATGTCTAATTAAAGCACCAGCGAGTGTTGCTGTATTGAAAATATGCACACACACAACATGTTTTGTTAATTCTGTTCTTGATGGTCCTTTAAGGAGTGGTGTGTTTACCATGTTTACCTCAATAATAAATAAGCAAGTTGTCTACTGATTATTGTGACTGAAGACTCTAGGAATATACCAAATTCCCTTCAAACTGACCAGTTTCACAGCTGTCAGTCCTACCATGTTGATTAGAGATTGTTGAACATGTTTTATCCATTTATCTGTCTACTGTTCTTTACTCAAAAGTAATGCCAATCCTCATTACAACACATCTATTGTTTTAAAATCATGGATGCTATTATTAGAGAGGTGCCTATTAGTCTTAAGGAAAATATCATCATTTTATGTAGCTACCGGGTATTAAAAAAAAAGAAGATAACAATTATTATCAAAATCAGTTTGACACATGTCATAGTCAACATGGTGATTAGATAATATTGAAGAGGTTTTATCTGTTTCTGTCGCACTTATTTTATTTTTTTTACGGACTCAAGAAGTGATTATTTTCCACTTTTTTATTTTAATTTAAAAACAATATACCAGTATTTTATATTTCATTTTAAATTTATTTTATCAGCAATTTATTCAATATGATAATGCCAAAAAATTGTCACCGTATTTAAAAAATCCATCATAATGATATGTTTTTATGTTTTCTGTCATCAGGAGATGAAACCTGTAGTCAAAGCCTGGCGTTCCCGAGGAAGCGCTCCCTGAGTCTGAGCGACGACTCGGATAATGAGGATTCCCGCGACAGCACCAGCTCCAAACACAGGAAACGAACGCCACCAACTCGATCCCCTCACATCAGCTCCTTCCTTGATCTCAGCTATTGGAAAAAGTGAGTTAGCGGCCATTTTGAATTTTATTATTTTTGTTGTTGTAAAATCGGGAATTGTTGGTTTTAGGTTGGAGAGGGATATTTTCCCATGCATATTTAGAATAATATTTTTGGAGAATAATACTTTTATTAGGGTTTGAACTTGGTTCAGATTGCTCCAGAATATTATTATTATTAATAGTAGTTTTATTATTGAATATATAACATCCATACATTCAACATTTCAGCCCTAGGGCCTTCATCAGGATTATTATTATTATTATTACTACATTTTTTTTCTAAATCAGACCTCTTGATTGTTTTCTGTCCTGCAACATATTAAATAAAATTTAATAGTTTTGTCGGCTTGTATGTGAAATTGAATGTTTTTGGTATGCTTCTCTTGCAGAACTCAAGTGTGTTGCGGCACAATCTTCAAAGGATTAAACGGAGAAGTATTACTGGACTACAAGCTGTTGCGGCCATGTTTGTCGTGCAACCAGGACAAGGAATCGTCGCCGTCGCCGTCGCCCAAGGCGGAGATCCACCGCAGCAAGTCCGTGGAGACGGAGAGCAACGCTAGCAGTCAGAGTTATACGGACAGTGATTTCATAGACGCGCGCTTGACCAGTGACCAAGACATGGGTCCCGCGTTCTCACTGGAGAGACTCACCTGTGCGGCCAACACGTTGGAAGCGAGCTTCGCGCACCGGGCACTGGCTATGGAGTGCTGAGTCTGTGTTACGTCGTCGAATCCCTGATCTGAGAATATGAAGCGAAAGAAAATCTGAGTGTATACAGCGAGTGTTGTATATGGTGGTACACGAAATCTCTTCGAGTACAATTTATGTGTGTGTGTGAGGTGTGTGCTGGTTCCGACGACTTGGAGTAATGCCAGCGCGAGGACCGTCTTCTCTCAGGAATACCTTCCACACTGCACAAAGAATCTGCCATTTGCCGTTTTTTCCGTTTGTACGGAGAGGAAAACAAAATGAAATTCGAACCATTTTTTTTTTGTCTGCTTGCAGTGTGAGAGACATTTTCGGGGAATACGCGTGTGCGAGTTTTTTTCGAAAGGATTACAATTGAATTATGTTTTGCTCAACTGCCTTGTAGCATCGAACGTTTCCTACGTTTTTGTCACGGCGCGTTTTTCAGTTGTAAGAAATAAGGGTTGTGACCTGTCTTTGATCTGCTGAACAGGCCGATTATGCATTAAAATACCCCCGATCTCCAGGAGTACGCTAATTTGGCTCTGAAAGGGTGGATGCTCCGAAGCGGGGGTGATGCCTAATGGACTACCGTTCCATCCTAGTGTGCCCTGAAAATTTGTGGAACCAAAGCATGCCTTGACAAACAAAACTTGCAGCCGTAACAGGTTGTGCCCATCGTTCCACTTTTTTAATCAACGACCCAGTGTGTAAAAGCAAACCCATTTCAACATTTTTTTGTTGCGGTTCAAGATATTTTGTTTTGCTGTAAACAGTCAGTCAGTCAGTTCTGTAGTGGAATTATTCAAACTTTTGAATTGCAACGATTTCGTGGATTGAAGTACTTGATTCAGTTCTTTCGCTGCTGAAACCCAATATTCAGTCGACGGAAAAACCTTGGTGCTTAACGTATTTTCATCTGTGTCCCTGGATCACGGATGAATGGTCGGACGGGGTGCTACGTGGTGTTGGCCCGAAGCCGCCATTTTCTTTTTTAACGATCTCCAAACCTGAGTATATTGGGAGATTACTGCTCACTCGACATTCTCGGTCAAACCAAACATGGAAGCATTTAGCCAAATATCATTCAATTTACCTATTGCAGTTCCATCGTTCATCATACTTAGGGCAGTGTTAGAAGACGAAAAAAAGGCCAGTTTTATTTATTTATTCTTCGTGAAGCATATTTCTCGTCATAATACAATTATTCGAATACATTACATATCAATCGGATTTCATCGTATCCATTTATATAATCTGTGGACTGTGCTTCGACAGAAACTGCAACTTCCCTCCCCCCAAAAAATAAGGGAGGTAATCTCTTGGACCAAACGTTACACAGTGGAACTTTAATAAAGACTCTCCAGCGCAGACGGACAAAACGAACAGACTATTGTCTTTGTATTTGTATAAATCATGTGTATATTGTTGTTATGTTTAGAATATTCCAAGTTGTGTTAACGTCAGAATTTCACATTTGTCTCTTCGCATCCCTTGGCTCATTGCTGTTGGGTTCCAGAGACGAACACAAGGAGCTAGCGATGCTTCCAACGCCAACATATCCCAGCATGCAACATCATCCAAATTGAGATTCCCGCAAACAAACAAGTGTCGCCCCAGTTTCGTTCTGATGGAAACTTCGACAGAACAACAACAACAACAACTCTTTGACTCTCCTTTTTGTTTCTATGTACATAGTTGCTGAGAAAAGTGCTGATGAGCCTGTACGGTCAAATTCTAGTCGCCATGACAGTGGAAACGAATCTTTGTCCTAGGAAGAGCAGGACCTGTAAGAGAAGGTCCTGGCAGGACCTGTACGAGAAGATGGTCCTGTAGGATCAGGACCTGTATCAGCAGGACCTAACCTGTGCATTATCTCCATGTCCTCATCATATTGGAGATGACCTGTGCCGGGTCTGTCGTGCGTTTTCATTGGTGTTATCATCATCCATGTTTATTCTGGGATTTTACAAGCAATTTCCAGCCAAATGTTTTGACATCCAGGTTAAACTCCATAATTTAGTGTGCAAGCGTCAGTTCAGAAACCACCGCAATTATCAAAATATCTATACAACGTATCGTATTATTACTTTACAGTGGACATGGTGTGTTCTGTGAGTCTCGTTACATCTATTTTGATTCGGGAGAAGGTAGGGAAATTATACTTTTATGTTTGTATTAAAAAAAACAATGAAATTTCGTGAAGGTATGTGACATACTGTATGTGTGCTATTGAGAAAAGCGATGACACTGAAATGAAATGAAATTGACTCTCTGTGCTGATTGGCTGATCCAGATCTACAAGTAGATTACTGCTGTATGTCGGCGGCCATCTTTGTCAAATAGTTTTCACTGAACATCGGCAACATGAACTACAATAATCTCGGTGATAATAACCTGTGAACTGTTAATGGCAGCAAAATGGTTAAACTATTTTAGCATTTTGTTTTTTTAAGATTATTTATTCTGTGCAACTATTGTCATATCGGAAGTGTTACACGCTTCTACAATATTGTAAATGACACACCTAGGTTTAGCTACATCTTGTAGGAGGAATACACACATGTATAAGTCGCACAATAGAAAGGTCATGGGTCATATGATTTATCACCCTATGTTCCTTTCTCAAATTTAACTGGGCACTTGGGGGTTAATAATAAGACAAATTTGTCTTCCTTTTTTTTTTACAGGGAGTAATTTGTATACAATACAATTTATATTGAAGGGCATTCGTGAAAGAATAACCATGTTTTATATATTCAGTTGTTCAGGCACGATGACTATTCTAGGTTGAAGTACAACTAGTTTACTACTGTAGACTACCACCAACCACAATCCTGTTATGTTGCATTTGTGTTGTATCGGTGAAAATTATTTGAGAGAGGGCTGAGAGATTCAAGGTTTGGTAGATTGTTAACCAAACTGCAAAGAAATCTTAATATTTGCATGTCTGAGAACAAGAGATCCAATGTAAAACCACCGGTACTAGGGAGAAAGGACAAATTTCACCCCGATTGTTGACAACATTCTATCACTAGGCATCTCCAGGGTTTATTATTGACTGGAATTTGACCCCACAATTATGGAGATCCTTAACCAATCAATGCTCACACCTCTTGTCTAAAAATATATTTATGTTGTGAATCTGGAGAAATTTTAACTTATTGGTGAATGTCGACAAAATGGGTTAAATTTGGCCTCCTAACAGACTAATATATTCCTGTGAAAAACTTGTCTTTTTTTTTATTATATTGTATATAGATGTTTGTATAATGTCCCTGATTCTAACTTATTACGGTGCAACAGCACTATGTTGAGAACTATGACATGTTATGTGTTAAAACGACTGCATGCCGGATTGTATTATACAGAATTACAGATAGTTTTTGTTGTTGCCTCCCCGATATTGGCATCGCCTAGTCAGACGTATGATGCAGATCATAAGTTTTAATCAAATATTTGTCGTAATTTAGCTAGAAATGAAAAGTCGGTGTCGAGAGTCTCATTTCCACGGTGAGACTGGTTTTTCAATGGTTATCTCTCAGGGTTATATTCAGATAGTAACTATAGTTATGAAAAAGAGTTGATTTATGCCGTGAATGCTGAGAATTAGTTGCGACACCAGTAGCATTTCGGACCAAGCTTGCGACGACATGTCCAGTGGTGGAAACATAGGATAAGCCTGTAAGATTCTGCAGCAATATGTAGTAATATCTCATATTTGTATATTACTTTTGAGTAAATCCAATGATCAAGATTTGTTTTATTAAATTTTACTGGGATCTTTTGACATAAATATATTTGGAATATATCCTTTAATTATTCATCTGTATTGAATGTCAAGTTTTCAGTAACATTCTTTGTTGGTAGGACTTTAAAATTATCCTTTTTGTCCGATGCCCATGGCCACGTTTTCGCAAGTATTATTTCAGAATTGGACATTATTGCTACTTGTGTCGCAGCAAATTTGCCCCCAAATCTCCTATCTACTGTTATCATAGTTGCTGCCTCGATCACAGAATTTAAATATGAAAATGCATATAACTGTTGAATGATACGGTATTTGTAAGCTTTGTGAATCTGGAAAATGGTTCTAATGAAGGACTACTCCCATAATATATACCTGGTATATCATGGAGACGTATTTATGATGTGAACATGTACTGATTCCTGTATGTCTATCTTATACCATTCCTTTTTTTCTGCCTTGGCTTTGAAACATCAAAGGGTTTGTTTGTGATGCTTTCCTTATGACTTATAGTCGCATATGGGTGAAAGATTCCCACTGTGGCGTAAAAACCCAATAATTCATCCACTCACTCGCTCGTGACAATACACCAGAAATCTCAATTAAATATTTCGGTATAAATAAAATTACCATTTCATGACAAAATTTTAAAATGAAAGCTTTGTGAATAGACCCGTTGGCTGTGTGTGTTTAAGCATGTATTGCATTGCCACTCTGCAGATAATTATTAATTCATCAGTCAATTTTATTTTTATTCTCTCTCATCTTCAGTTACATTTTGGAAAAAAATAGGGTACTGTACTCGTCATGCAACTGATCAGATTGACATTTTCACATTTACCGTAAGCCTAAGCTGCCAAATTGTTCAATGACATTTGTATATTTATTATATTACAATCAGTTTATTCTGGGTTATATTCTCAAACATGTAATTCCACATGAACCACGCTAATTTGCAGACCCATTTCATACGCCTACGACCAAACTCGTTGGAACACTTTGAGAGTGCATTCCCACTATGACAGAAAAAAAATTCAAATTTATTTGTTGGTTTATTTTTTTTGGTACTGTTTATTCTTGACACATCAAGCTGCACATTATATTTAATTTTTCCTTACTATTTAAGGTGTGCATGCGTCAAGGGTATCCACTATCGCCCCCTCTATTATGTATAGACGGTGCAATTCTACTCACGTAAAACCTTGCCAGTTATTTTTTCTTATTATTTATTTGCTCCACAATTGACATGTCTTTGTCGTGGAGAAATGTCTGAATTATTTTTTGTATTGAAATATATTGAAAAAAAAAAATGACTGAAAAAAAAAATACTCCCCCCATCCCCACTAAAATGTCATATGTGACACTGTCATAAAGATGTCATAAAACTAAAAGTATTCCTGTATCGCCATGGTATTTATTGACACTATTTATTTATTTAACTTAACGCTGTTGTTGTCTTTGACTGGATCCTATTTACCTCACGACTAGTTAGCAGTTGTTATCTCGACGTAGACTCGCAACATATCCTATCCCATTAACATGACAGTCAGTATATATGTATCACGAACAAAAATCATTGATGCCAACGAAATGTTGCGGTACATGGGTAATTTAACTTTCTGTATGCTGGAGACAATCAGAGATGCCCTACAGGGCTTTCCTGTACGAAGCTGCGGAACTTTTAACTCCCACCTTGGATATAGGCTATACCATGTTGGAGTTAAAGGTTACCTTGGAGTTAAGCCATTTCGTACAGGAAATAAAAGAAAACCCAGGGCGATTTCGACTTGCATGAAGGTGGTTAAATTAATCCATGTTGTCGAGTCTAATGTCGAGAGATCACTGACCATGTTCCTACGAAGACGACAACAATTTAACGACAGTCGGCCGAAATATCCTTCCTGCTTTTGTATTGAATTGTTTATAAGTTACACCCATTGGATGTAAAAGAATGTTGTTGCATGCATGAATGTACGAAACGAACAAAACAATGGCTATCGGTCTGACCGTCGCGAGTTTGTTGTCACGTCTTCTGCGGAGGTTCATCATTCTAGTGTGAATAATAGGCTGTGTTAATTTGTTGTGTGTTGGAACTGTCCACGGTGTGTAACCTCCAGTACATTGTCTTGTCTACTGCAAAGTCCAAAAATGATATTTATGTTTGCAAGCGGCCACCCATCATTTGAATGAAAATGTTACATTGCATATTATCAAGTTGTATTGTACAAAGTCTCTTTCAAAAAACGCATGCATATGTGACCTTATGCTCTTGTATTGACCGAGGGAATGTTTGTAATTATGTAGCGCTGCTCCGATTATTAGTCTGTTGGACCGTCATGATGGTCTGCCCGAAAAAGAATGCATGATGTGTAACGAATGCAAGATCAAATGGTAGCATTGAGGTTGAGTCCCTTTAAAGCACCCCATGAAGTCCTTCTCAAAGACTTATGGAGGCATAAATTTTTTTTGGATTTAAAATTTATTTAAAAAATAATTACAGTTTTTGAAAAAAATGGACTTCCTTGTCCCAAAATAAATAAATAAAAAATTATGTTGAAAACAAATTGTCTCCAACCTCTTTGACAAGGACTGCATGTAGAGGTGTTTAATACCTGTTGTTATAACTGACTGTGAACACTCCTGGAATTACATACAAAGCCATCATCAACCTCACTCACATCATCTTAATAATTAATATAAGAAAACCAATTAAAATCAAGTGCATTATTATGCCATTGTTCAAACATTTTATTTTTTTAGAACTGCAATTTCCAACTGGACCACAGTTCCAACTGGACTGTAAATATCCAACCAAAATAAATTCAAATAACGTTCTTGGTCTCGTTCATTGGAATTGTATGCGAAAATGTCATCCTTAAAAATATTTACACATATTCGCTTTGTATTTAATGGCCCCGGATATACCAATGACAGGGAGTGAATCTCAACAAATCAAATTGTTAGTCTAACCCGCCAAGATTATTTTCAAAGGTCAACAAAACAAGACAACACTGTGACCCAAGCTCATGGGTTGTAGTGCTGTACTAATACAAAGGGAGCAGTTTTATGTACAAAATAGTTTCATACTTTTGAATGTTTTCATATGAATGAAATACAATGATGTGATAACAAACGTATCTGTGTCACTACCACCACATGTCCTTGGCATTATTTATTTAAATATTTGTAGTGCAGTGGTAGATCATCGGATTTCCGAGCCAATGGTACCGAGTTCGAACCTGCCTTGGCGACCCGGTATCAATGTTTGCAGATGTGATCCTTTCCAATGCAAAACATGATAGGATGTGCTGTTGACGTGTTGTTATGCAGTTGTCATCCTTGGTTCGTCAGTACCAGCCGGTTCTTGCAGGTATAAAGCAACATTCAGTGCCACGGGTGTTGCTGGTTTAATCCTGCCGTAAACTGACAAGCCAAGCCGTGATATTAACGTAATATTCTTTAAAGCGGCTCTAAACCCCAGTTTAAAAATAAATAAATAAAGGTACTTACCGTATTAATTCCATTGTCGAAAACATGAAAACGTGATTTTTAAACAAGTGCCGACTACTCTCATTTCCATAGTTAATTTAATTTATATCTCTGATCCTGTTATATTCATTGATGTTCTGCATACGGTACCCCAGTTTGTGTTGGTGTGTGTATGTGTGTTCCCTGACAGAGCTGGTACGAGAACACATTGGTATGGGTACATTATGTTTGATTCTGGGACCAGTTTCAGCCACTGACTTTTATTTATTTGGTTGTCGATGAAATGCAATAATATCTATGCACCAAGCAAGATTCTTTTTATATACTCAAAGAGCATAGCTGTTTATTCATTATATATTTGCTAGCAATCCATACATACATCCGATCAGGTTCGTTTGCCACTCAGTAGACCATCATCCATTAACTATATTTATCCATGAACTGAAAGACGATCACGACCTGTTTCCATCCACATTTACCATGAGCAGATGGACAAATATCATCGGTGAAAATCTGGAATGTGACAAGATTCCACGAGTGAACATGTTTGTGTATGCGTGTGTGACTGTCTGCTGCAGCAGAGACATTGACAAACTTACATTACGTATTTATATAGCGTTCTCACAGTGGCTGAAACTGGACCCAGATGTGTTGAAGTGTGTACAACCCGTATGTAGTAATCCTTGTCCAGAAATAATCTTTGTCCAGATGATTGGCTTAGCGCCACCCAAACTCAAAATACTCCCCCCCCCCAAAGTAGCTGGTTCAACCGTTGACATTCTGCTGACAGTCTGTGTGTATTTTGAGGTGCTAATTTCAGTAAATTTCCTCAAATCGGTTTGTGTCCAAAAAAAATTGTCATGTGTCCTGAAACTTTTATTGATACGGGGGTTCGCACAACTCTTGTCAGCAGCACACACGATCGGCTTCCATGTGAATCCTGCGATTTGTGCCTACTCCAGATCTCCTTCAAGATATTCTGCTTCCAAGTCATTGTCATGTTAAAACACGCCTTGCTCTGGCCAGGTAGTAATATATCAGTTGTGGTAGATATGCTCTTGTATTTATTATTTCTCCTCCCTCCCCAGCTGCCCTAAAGGGTTATCTCCATATGTCATTAAAATGTCATCGAATGGTGACTGTCATTAATGTCATCTCTAGTTGTGACATTGTTGATGTCATCTCTAACGGTAACATTGCCATAATGTCATTTCTAGTGGTGACATTGTTGATGTCATCTCTAAATGGTGACATCATCATTAATGTCATTTCTAGTGATGCCATAATTAATGTCATCACTAATGGTGACATTGTCATAATGTCATTACTAGTGGTGACATTTTCATAATGTCATTTCTAGTGGTGACATTGTTGATGTCATCTCTAGTAGTCTTTGCTATCATCTCTAATTATGGCATTGTCATTAATGTCATCTCTAGCCATGACATTATCACTAATGTCATCTCTAGAGGCGGCATTGTCATTAATGTCATCTCTAGGGGTAACGTCATGACACTACTGTGTTTCCACATCTGTTCTAGGCTGGTCAATGTTTGTTACACTTCGTCATGATAGCATCAATAGAACATTCCTCAGAGGAACAGTGCATTATTGTATTTCATTTGTTCATAAGAAATTCATTTGTTCATTATTCATAATTCATTTCTCGCCATTGTTTTCTACTCCTTGGTCATTCAGGGTTTTGTATCAATAAACGTTTGCAAAATTATACAGGTCTTGTGTTGTTTAGTCAACAAAAGTTATGACTTGTTTTAGTCATCAGAGGTTATGACGTACTTGCTTGGTCAAGAACTACCAACATGACATTCATCCAGATCCAAAGATAGATGATTAAAAGAAAAGCAAACTCCGGATGGAAGATGCACCAAGAACGTTTAATTACATTCACCCAGTACCACAATAAAACAGCAGATAAAGAGAAAAGAAAACTAAAATGTTTCAAAGATTCGAGGTACACCACCGTTCATTCATCCAGACCCAACGTTATGTTATACAAGAACAGAAAGTTTTCTGGAACAAGTCTGAAAAGATACACCAAGAACTAGTCCTTGTCAACAACGTTTCGTATCAATTTCTTCGATTTTTAATGATTTTGACAATTTTCAAAACATGTCCAAATCATTAAAAATCGAAAAGATTGATACGAAAGGTCGTTGACAAGAACTACACCAAGAACTATACCATGATAACATTCATTCAGACACGCATTTATAATATATGTAAGAGAAAATCAAACTCAAGGTTTCCTATCAGAAGTTGGATAACAAAATTAAAACATCTACAAATCATATAATTCATTCAGACAGACAGACAAACTAAAACTTTCTTGGCATAAAAGATAGACTAACATTCATTCATACCCACATTTACATTATAAGTGAAAAGTAAACCAAAGGTTACGTATCATAGAAGATGCACCAACAACTGTACTATAGGCTACATCATAACATCTGTAAAGGTCTGCGTCATCACAATGGAAACTATGCGTACATTGTTATGCTGTACTTCCAGATCCTCTCTGTAGGCATCACTGAACCCTGTCAGTAGCTTACACTCACACCACGAGAACTCAGTAGAGAACATGAAGGAAATATGCAGAACCCTCTGATGCTATTCCTAGGCCTGATGAGTGCACACAGCATGATAGTGATGCGAGAACCCGGATGTTAATTTCAGGACACTGGTGAGCCGATAGCTGAAATACACGTACAGTACCACATGCACTGGATGGCGGTCTTGTAGTGTTTATCATGAGTGCACATGTTTCCTAGAGATATGCCCAGCATTTCACGAAAGTGTCGTACTGTACGTACACAGGGCCTAAATCAAGGTACGCCATATGCTCGTATTTGCAGGACATGGCAGATTTAGGCCACGACTACTGGTATGACCCTTTCGCGATTACGAAGAGCATGTCTTGAGATTACGACGCTTTTCTGAGTACGAATTCATGCTCAACTCAAAGTTTTGTTCATAAATCCTCATACTGTCGGCCCGGAGTGCGGAAGGTCGTGGGTTCGATGATCGATCCCCAGTCGCGTCATACCAAAAAACGCTAAAAGGTGGTACTTGTTGTTTCCCTGCTTGGCGCTCAGCATTAAAGGGGTAAAGCAAGGACTGGCCAGCTCG
>JAVCKZ010075697.1:0-13231 GCA_034780755.1 Lepetodrilus elevatus
AGGGACCAGTCTGCCGAAATCAGCTGTGCTGGAAGGCGACTGTCAAAGCATTTAAACACACACACACACACACACGTTAGACCACTAGACCACGCCCGTAAAATGATCTTCCTTTTTTTTTTGAGTGATAAAAAAAATCATAAACTTGCTTAGAATGTGATCTGTTTATTGAGGAAACGATACGCATAAATAATAAATACTAGCACATGAACTAAATAGTCAACATGGACACATGACAACAGCTGATATAATAATAATAAAAATAATAATAATAATAATGTGGTTTTTCTTTTAACGCACCGACAGATTATCTTTTACAAGATAACCAAAACATTATTTCTTTGTAAATTTGGGAAATGAAATTGTTCAAACTATTTGCATAGCGATAGTTCTTCCTAAAACACATCCTCGAAAACACAGGCCAGTATTCGTCAAATACCCTGGGATCACTGCCTATATAGAACTCTGTTTTCTCAGATGAAAGGTCAGGCTGAATACATTACATTACAACCTACATGCGAGTGTTGCGTCGGGGTTACGTGTGCTCTAAAAATATTTACCCGCGTTGAGCAGTGGAGCTCTCTGATTGGTTGTAATGTAATGCATTCAGCCTGACCTTTCATCTTTAATTAATGATTACTAAATTTCAAGGCTTGATGAACGTCCTCAGACAGGGTTTCATGCTTTCCCTAGATATATCACGGATTTCGTTAAATTCCTAATTACAAATATAATAATTATATCACAATACGTTCACACCGTAACGCGTTTGCAGTTGTCAATCAAACTCGGTCATTTGCTTTCGTTCTGTCAGTTATCTAGCTATTCCCAGCTTCACTTCTCGCCTCTCCCAGAACCAGCGCTGTCGAGAGCTGTGAGAACACGGGGACACTGTCAGTGTACTGTCATCTGGTCTTAGCTCCAAACACCGATTGGACTCTATATGTAGAAGAGTATTACCCTGAAAACCAGACACATGAGGAAACTATTCATTACATCCGTAATTTATACGTAGTCGATATCACACTTTGTAGTGAATACAATATCGTCTTAATTTGATTTTCACTCCAATAATAACAACAGCAACAACAACAAAACAGCAACAATAATAATAACATTGGTAATGATGACGAAGCCTAATAAAAAGAAACAACAACACATTAACGCTTACTAACATAGATTGACACGTGTACAGCATTCTAACAATTATAATAATAATTATAATAATAACAATAGCAACAACAATACTACTACTACTACTACTACTACTACTACTATTACTATTACTACTACTACTACAACCAATACTACTATTATTACTACTACTACTACTACTACTACTACTACTACTACTAATAATAATAATAATAAATATTTGTACTTTTAATAATAATAATCATAATAACAATAATATAATTAAGCACATTTAAGAGTTACCTGTGTATACTCCCAGTTAGGCGTCTTGACGTCAGTACAAGGGGCGACAACTAAGCTTTCAATCCCATCATAGTCTAGGCATCCATCGTCACGCCTTATAGTATGATCTTTGGTCAATGTGAAATACTGAAATGTATTCAAACACATCTATCACGGTGTCACTTGCAGTCGAGAGTCATTCAAGGGAGATAATGTTCGTGGTACTAGATGGTAACAATGCAACGTGTTAATAGTTAATAGTAGTTAATTATTGACCTTCACAACCTGGAACAGCATTTAAAAAAGAGTATAATTTTAACACATGTGAACATATCTACGGTCTACCATTTCACCTGTATTAATGCATGATGTGAACAACCAACAGCCACGGCGTGTCTTCCTGTGTCCACGTAATGAATGGGAGTCTCTACACAGCGATACGGTACAGCTTCGTTAGATATCTGTATACGAACGCATGTACGGCGTCTCAATTAGATGCATCATAATTCAATCTGTGACATATATATGTTTGGACATGATTTAATGTCCAAAATGGTCTGCATTAAACCTATAATTATTTGAACAGTGTTAATAGAACACATCTTACGGACACATTTCACAACATGCCGTTTCGCCCGTTTGATACAAATGCGGGGTCGTTCATTTAATGTTTGGATGCAAATTTATTTTCTCCTGTTCTCCCTCGTCAAAAAAAGTGGAACAATTGAAAGTTGTTACCATTATTGATATGTGTGTAGTTATGCCTACCTATAACTGACATATCCAGCCGTACATTGCTGACTCACCCTGCCTGTAGCTGAGCCTCCCGTGAAGATATGCAGTTCCGGGTACACATGTTCCACGTACCAGCGGAAAGGACGACACTGTAGTTCCTGCCTGAGAGCCTTCCTCTCTGATACATCACCGAAGTCCAGCTGTAACACAGATATATCACCAAAGTAACAGATATACATCACCAAAGTAACAGATATATACATCACCAAAGTCAAACAAATACATCACCGAAGTCCAGCTGTAACACAGATACATCAACAAAGTCACACAGATACATCACCAAAGTCCAGCTGTAACACGGGCACATCAACAGTCACACATATACATCACCAAGGTCACACATATACATCACCAAAGTCACACAGATACATCACCGAAGTCCAACTGTAACACAGACACGTCAACATAGTGATACCACATCCGGGTCTTCAGAGGTCAAATGACCGCACACGCCGACCATAGTTAAGTCTGCAATGTCCCCATCATTGCAATGCCTCATCCCATGGGATACATTATTGATAATCAGCAAAGTCTAACCGGTACCTTAGTGTGCACTGCATGACCACTAACACCATGACAATATAATAAGATTCATGTAACAATTCACACTTCAGCTTTCCACGTTTCAATTTTGCTTTAAAGAAATACGAAGTAAGGAGCGGTCTACATATTTACAGCTTTCTATCTTTCAAATACAAGAAAGAAAGCTGAATCGTTGAGGGTTATACGGACCTAATCTCTAAGAGCAGAGGGACGTGTAAAGTGTGTATTGAAATGCAAACGTGCAGCAACGTTTTGGATAATAAGTAGACAAGTTTACTATAGAGGCCTAGTGTACGTTACCTTTCCTCCATGCTTCTCAGAAATATCCGGACTCTAGGCAATAGTGGTTGTTGTTCATTCAGATTTCGTTACTTTATAATTGTATTTAAATTGATTTGTGTTTCCTGAGATTTAAATGCAAATCCAGACATGTTAACGGATATACATTATTGCTACACGTTATCATTATGGAGGACATTCACCTTTCTGTTAAATATCCGCTCTTGATGCAAAGTCTTGTACTCGTCCATCCACACTTCGGACACCCTCAGACAGTTCTTGTGAAGACGGTCATGGTCAGGCCTCGCCCCCCAGGACCACGGCGGCATGTAGCGGAACATGTGTCCCACGTGAGAGCAGGGGATGATCTCGATCTGACCACCGCACATCCACGTCTAGACAGAGACGGTATCAACGTACAAGCTGCACGACTAGTCACACTACATTATAGACATTGCAAATGGCCACTGTGCGTGTATTATATATATCATCATCTCATCGGAGACTGACGTTCAGGTTGAGGTCAATCTATTTCAATGATATCTAGCCGTCTGATCTTCCCTTACCTTGAAGGACAATTCCTGGTTTTCGCAACCCCATATTAATAGGCCTGGGTCGTACTTCCCCAAACGTACAAAGTTGGACTTCATCATTGCAAAACAGCATCCTAGATGTGTTGGTGACCTTCAAATACACAAAACAGACAGGTATAATACGTGGAGTATATTCGCTGTCTTGAGGGAGGATGAACAATTGAATTGTAAGGTAGTTTCAAGACTCGTACTTTAGTTTCATGATTGCATGACTATGATCATCTTTATGGTAATACACTGATATGGTATTTGTACACTCATTAATATTAATAACACGACATTAAGAAAGGTAATGTCTATGTGTGTGTCTGGATGCATGCATCACCCAAAATAGCACCTGAGGTTACGCGACACATTAGATATTTGAGTTCACTCGCCTGATGGGACCGAGAGGATTATCTCTGGCCAGGTCTTGTTTGGTCTGTGGTATCCAGGTGAAGTAGAGGTCGAGGTCGACGCCGCCTCTGTACATGGTGGCAGGGTCGCTCCTGGTGTACTCGAAGGTTTCAGAACTGATCGGATCAGTGGCAGGAACGGCCATGACCTTGTGGTTATGTCGAATCCTGTCTAGAAGTGGCTCTAACCACACTGCCAAGTCGGAAAGGACGGTACATTGATGAAACAACGGGTGCAACTGCCAACCATTAATGTACATGTATATATTGAGCAAGAAATCTATTTTCTATTTTTTTTATTTTTTAAAAATTAATATTCAGTCATGTACATGTATGATGTATGATAAATTAATTAGTAACTGTGTAAACGAGCATATGCCAGCTGGCAAAATAAAGTATACACTTTGGTTTTCAAATTTTAAAAGCGTAGAATTCAAATATAATGTTGTAGGTACATTATAATACATGTATTATATTAATCCAAACATATATCGTCTAAACGTTAGGTTACAAACTGATACAAATATAAAATCATGTTTTTACTGTGAGGAGCTGAATATAATACGTGCATTTAGGGCTGATATATTACAGGAGCATCTTACTGCTGATTTATGTCATATCATAAACTTCACTTGGAAAGAGAAACGAACATATTTCAAGGATGTGTATACTGTGTCTACGTATTTTCGCTGGTTTATGTAACAGAACATAACGGAGCAGAACTTGTAGACATGTGTAGACACACTCACTCTGCGGCACCTCACAGTGTGCATCGAGAAATGCGCACACGTCCCCTGACACGTAATCACACCCAGCGTTCCGAGCTCGCATTAGGCCAAGCCTCTCTGTGTGGCGTATGATGGTCACCTTGTCCAGCTGCTGGACATAGTCCGACAATGGGCGGCCCAGGTGACCTAACAAACAAAACAGTCAGTAACACACGTACGGGACTATAGTTTGGCATGAGAATTACGGTACGTGAGAGAAATTTGGTTTGAATACATTAAATAGTTTTCATTGGTGCCTTATAAATGCATAATTATATAATTGAGTCTACTATAGATTAAAAAACTAAACAAAAAACTATCGAAATATGGAATGTCAAAAAAGAAAAGGGGAAAAAGGAGCCAACTTCCCATTGCCCCAGGAGAGAAGTATATTTTCTCACGTCATTTCCACAAAGAAGTGATGTAATTGTAGTCTGAGGTCAGATACATTGATGAAGGGAGACAACTCACTCATATCCGAGGCATCGTCTACCAGCACAATCTCAGTTAAGAGTTCCGGTGGAGTGTTGTCCAGAATGCTGTGCACAGTGCGCAGAAGCGGACTCCAAGCCTCGTTATGGAAAATCACCACTATACCAGCAGTTGGCAATTTTTTGTAATTGTAATTTCTTGCTAAGCATCTGCAAACCAATGTGGATACTTCGTATTTAAATATGTATGTAGTGCTTTCTAAATGTTAGCCTAATAAGCCATTTACAGCTCCGCACCCGGTTCTTTTAACATTAGTAGGATATAATCTACTAGAACAGCCAATAACAGTGGACTATACTAAATTTATATTGATATACTGCTATGGAAAAAAGTGATCTAATCAGTGTATAGATTACCTACTCTGGTTGTGTGATGTTTATTAATTTCCGTCTAAGTGGGATAAGATCACTAGCGAACTGGTTGAAATTATGGTTTCGATAGCCTGTGTCATAGAGAACTCTATTGAAGGGGGATAACCGCTGTGGATCAATATGGACACCCTTTCCTCCGTATCCTGAAACAGATCACGTGATTATACTTTATATGTGGTACATGGAGGTATATGCATATACATACTATTAGTACATGCATTATAGGTGGACACTCACGGTGCGATGTGTAGCAAGAATTGAAATGTGTCACTATACGTGTGTTTGTAGATCTGGGCCGGTATTCATAAGGATACCTATAGCATGAGCTACTCACGTTCTTAAGCTAAGAAGATCTTAAGAAGTTTCGAGAATAGGGGCGCATATCCATTTATCCATTGTCCGAGCTTCCCTCAATATGCTGATACCAAATGGTGGTGGTAGCAAATATTCAGCTCGTTATACATGACCGCAAACAGAGTTCAACTTATGTATTTTATATAGTTGCTTATCGCGTGACCCACCCTGATCGTTGGGAGCCCTACCTCGAAATGGCTAATTAATAAGTACACTTCATTTAGCAAGTTCGAAAAGTATTACCATTCCGGTTGTACATTTGTCTGAACTACGCAATTAATCACAACACAGCTACACATATATTTACCTGGTGAATTTGGATTATTCCATGACTGTATTGGGATATAATCCGAGTGTTCCTTGTGATATCGTCGCTTAGAATCCGGAAGCACACCTAAACCGGCCTGTTGCAATGCCCGGATAACCAGCGTCCGGTTATGCTTCCAAACATTGGCCACATCTTCAAACATCATTTTCTGTCTCCTCACGTTAGACTTTCTCTCGTCATAATGCTGCAATGTGCTCATGAACGAGACAAGCACAAAGGCAAACCAAAAACAGCACACACCAATGATATAGCGCAGCATTATATGTCCCCTCATCTTTACCTTCAACGTAGCCTCCTCACGGCAATTAACAACAGTTGTTACTGATAAGCACTCCGGGGACAAGGAACAGTGATAAAGTAAGCCCTCTGCATTCAACTGAAATACTCAGCGGGGACTACGGTTTAATCTCCACTAAAATAGCTGACATCTGGAGTCTATAGTTAGGTCTATGTACACACAAGTATACACTTTGAAAAATCGATAATGTTGAAACGTTAAACTGATAAATGACCAATATTTATCGTACAGGGTGGCGACTCTTATTTGGAGGTAGTGTTCTATGTTGGTAGTTTGTACTCGTATTACTAGGCCGTGTTGGGGCTGCTTGACATTGAAGCCAGAACCTAACCAGACACAAGTATACGCTTACATACCACTATCAACTTTGAATTTACTATTTGCAATAAAAATATCCTTGTGTAATGTTACACTGTATTAATTAGTTTGCTTATGTCCCTTCAAATCTTCAAATGCTGAACGGTTAACTTGAGATCCAACACTACATATACATTCTCGCAATCTTGCAATTGATGAAATAAACATTCTCTACCAGCGCCAAGTATAACGTAGTGTTATATTTGGCCAGTCTATATTAATCTGAGGATCTGTGCGAGTACTTATGTGATAAGTCATCTCTTAATTTCTCCAAAGGTAATTGAAAGATCTATTTTCCAGGCAATATGTTCTATATGTTCCAGCAGTCTATGCATGTTTATGATCATCACGTTTTCTTTCAGAAATGTGATGTGAAATTACACAACATAAGCATGTCAAAATCATGAAGCATTTAATATGAAGGCTAATGCCTTTTCACAAGAGGTATAATTCCATTTTTGCTTTTAATGTATGATAGTCACGTGGTTAAAGTACGCTGTGATTGGTCCTCTGTCAGACTGCTAATGCGCTCTTGCTCCCCTAGCGGTCTGTGTAAATAAACAAACTGCCACAAAAAATTAGCTGTTTATTTTGATATAGGCCTATTATCTCAAACGGTTACCGTAGTCATACTGATCGTCATTCCAGATGACAGTTAAACATGTATGTGTAACATTTGACAGAACTGCTGAACTGCAGGGTCTTTCCTGGAACAGGAAGTTCATCAGACACGTCATACGTCCTCATGACGTCACTGGCCGAGAGTAATGCCGTGCCACTACAGCTATGCATGGCCAACGTCCCGCCTTGAGTATCCAGCAGCCCTAGGAAGTCTCCTTTCTCTACAGGGAACCGCTGGTGTGGGAGGAACGTCCAGGTTACAGCTCGACCGCCGATGCACGTGACCGTGTTGTCGCCAATAAGTGTGAATTCACTATGATATACTGGATCCCTAGAAATGAAGATGCATAGCTCATTTGACTTGTTGTATTTGTTTGAGATTGTATGAAGACATTATAGAACATTCACATTACATTTATACAACGTGTGTCAATGCTAGTACCATCCTCGCACCCCAAAGGTACCTTTAATTACGTACCACACGTACTATGCAGCGAGTCCTAAGCGTAATAAAGAATATCCCTAGTGAGAGGATGGTGGAATCGATACTACCCTGGTTAAAGGACCACCGTGCATTCATTTCACCTTCTCCAATCGCGTGTGAGTGTGCAACCAATGCAACATGTTTTTTTTTTGCAGGAGCTAGAGTGTTATCATTCACATTTCAACATCTTCCTACCGGGTCTCCACTTTACAGCTGGGGCAGTGTGGATATTAGCACTTTGCTAAAGAGTGCTACATAATGGCGTAAGCTATAGCTATATGCTTGAACCCAGGACCTCCGTGATGAGGCAGACTCGCTGCCTCTAGACCAGACCGAGCTACAACCACTGACGTGTTTCCCGTCTAACTTTAACATCATGGATGACAAGACCATGTCCTTTCACACTAGATGTACCTTCTCCAGAACTGTATGTGGACGGGTCCATCCGCGCTGCAGAACGCCCGACATGAGTGTAGTGTAGCTGGTCTGGCCGCCGAATAGAAAGGCGATGGTCCCGCGTAGATCTTGCCACGTTCTGTAGTCTTCTCAGCGGCCATCATCTGTAGACTGTTAAGACTCAGAGGCACCCGACTGGAATCTGCAGAAGGATAATGCCTTAGAAGTCACATTTGCTCTACGCCTAGGATACGGCGGCCGTAGCCCCACGCAATTGTGAGATACCTACGGCCGCCGTGGCAAATGTGACCTAGGCATTAGCGTCTACCTGAGTCACATTCAAACACAAATATACTTTAAAGTAAAGCCGACTTGCATTGTCAAATAACTGTATTGTAAACATTTGGCATCACTACCCCAGTGGCAGTCCAGAAATGAGAAGATGTTTAAATACTAAAGTATAGGCTACTGTAGTCTGTACACAGTTGTAATGTGATTCGGCTAAAAAGTGACAACTGAGACACGAGTCACTGCAGATCTAGGTGGCACCGTGCTCTAACAGAGACCGTCTCCCTGCTGAAGGCAACCGGAAATGCCTTAATGAACAGTGCTTTTGCCTAATCCAGCAGGGAGAGGGTTAAGCATCAACAGATAGTGCGTTGCATGCACAGCTATCTCAGTGGTGTAAACAGTTCTGTGTTCCACGACTGTACTCGTTTAGCACCGGGTTAGTTATAAACTAGCAAATGACTTTCCCCATACCTTGGCAAACGAGCTCCTGCCCTGTAAGGCTGCCGTTCGAGAGACATGCCCGGAGTATATTCCCAGAGACGCGTGCTAGCCCGGATGTACATATGTAGGTCGCGAACTGCCCAGTCGTCAACTGTGTGCGGTCTACAGACACGCCGACAGATCCAGGCTGTGGGACACTGCAGGATTCTAGGTATGGAAGAGAAACACGTGTCTTGAATGAGTTAAAGTCACAGGGACCTCCCTGCCATTGCTTGACTTAGCCACAAGAAAATATCAAAATGGTCACAATCCATGATAGTAAATATGGTGACAAGGTCGTTCATATTCAAAATGTTGAACACTAGAACAAATCACAGGGACTTATTTTATTTAAATTTATATATGGAGCTGCATGCGATCTACTATTATCAACGCGTAAGATAACATTTATATCAAAATACACGAAGTGGAGATTATATTTATTACCCAATAATGTAACTAAAGCAATATGCTCAAATGTAAGTTATAAATAGAAGTCTTCACATGCACCTGCTATGGTGACAGTTTATTGGTGAAATTGACAAGCCCATGCAAATCATGGACGCGAACGGCTGTCGATTGGATGGTAATAGCTGACGAGAGGCGATTTTGAAGCGATATCTCCTGGCCATGGGTGAAACGGTATATGACGTTCACACACGATGTTAAACCGAAATGACTATAAACTATCCAACTGTTTCGATTCTAAAACGCTACGGGATATGGATTTTTTCTCAACTTTTGTGTATGTCGATTTGGATGTGCTACGAATGTGAACAGCTAGAACGGAATAAGCTTTTAAATTGATTTGGCACGAGTTCATATCGTTATTAAGCTCTATAGGTGTGACACCGCTTATTATTATGTATTACGCCAAACGCTGCGGTTCCAGCGTATTATCTGAATGGACATTCTCTGATATAGTAGTAGTAGTAGTAGTAGTAGTAGTATTTCCTATCGACCTACTGGTGTTGCAGAGTCCCGCTGTCTTAGGGCAGTATACCCTGGCATATTCAGGGTAATCCTGTACAAACTCCGGGTTCAGAGCCAGGCTTTCCTCACAGTTGTCTTTAACGTCTGCACAGACATCTGTTGCATTGATACCTGCAATAACGAACAGTTTACATGAGATTAGATTAGTACATACAATAACACATTACACGACGGGCACAACCACATATGGCAATGATGATTGTTCAATCATAGATAGAATATCATCTAGCAATGATGATTGTTCAATCATAGATAGAATATCATCTAGCAATGGTGATTGTTCAATCATATATAGAATATAATCTAGCAATGGTGATTGTTATATGGATCTAGAGGTATTAGCGTGTTCACAATTGTGTATATGGATCTAGATGTATTAATGTGTTCACACTTGTCTATAATTATGTATCTAGAGGTAGCAGTGTGTTCACACTTGTGTAGGCTAGTTTGCACAGTCCCCACGCTTCTCTTCCGCTTTGTGTTGGCTTGGCCAACTTGTTTCCATCGGAGGTAGTTCTGTTTGGCAGAATCCAGGCAACGTCCCCGCGACTTACACGGAGACCGGATTCTGAAACACAGGAATTCTGATTAGAGAACATAGGAAGGCCGTGTTCTGAAATGTAGGAATTCATATTAGAGAACACACAAATCACGTACGGAAGGAACATTTATTAAAATATATAAGTTGTAAATGCCCATGTGACTATCGTTCCCATATCCAATACTGTGATGATAAAGGCGAATCATGCACTAGCTCAATCTGGCTCCCCGACTATATACATACAATAAGTGCTGTTCTGTTCGACACATCTCCATCAACGTATAGCACTGTTCAGTTGCCAAAAGGTATACTCACGCTTGCCATTCTTCCACAGTTTGGCCGCAAACGAGAATCTTTCAAAGTTACGCAACGATTGCTTCCATGCCCAGATGTGATAATAGTACGACAGTCCTATCCACACTTTCTTAGATGAGCCACTGTTGAAGACGAACATGTCATGGTACAGCTATCAATACCAGGAATAGGTAGGAGGAGGAGGAGGAGCAGGAGGAGGAGGAGGAGGAGGAGGAGGAGGTCATCAATACTATTCGTGAACTCTAATCCACATCACGCATACATTGCATACAGCGTGATTCGTGTTGACAATACTTGGTAGACGGCATCCCAGTTTCCAGGGGTTACGTTTCACTTATTTACTCTACGCTACTCTACAGTAAGAGTATAGAAACGGAACGTAACCCCTGTGAAACGGGATGGGTAGACAGCGCTAGATGGAACACCATACATAATTTGATCATCTGACATTTCCTACTTGACAAAACAAATGTTCATAATATTGCATACTTATTAACAGGATGGTATAGTGTGCAATCAACAACGTCTTCTTATAGGGAAGCGATACTATCAACTATATACGTTAGCCATAGTTATAAATAGGAGTGTGTTCAGTTTCTCTCACGTTTCAATAGGAACACCCTCGAGTTACTTCCCCTATGTTCCAGGTATTTGCCAAAGGGGAGTAATTCGACGTTTTCCCTAGTGCTCACATTTCAGGATCGTTGTTGCGCATCGGTAGAATGACGTTTTCAAATTCGTCCAGGGTTTCTATCCAGACAGGGAAAGTAGATCCAGGGAAGATCGCCATACATTCCTCAAAGAACTTGGTGGAAGTCTTCGGGCGTATCCATTTGTAACAGTTGTGACCTGCCTGGACAAAGCCAAGCGGACAGCCTGTGGTGGAAGTACAGACAAGATAAAGCTAGACGTCATCTGTGCACTGTAAGCAGAGGCCTGTTCGGGAGGGCGCGAACCCGCGAGTACACGCGTAAAATCGACCTGGAAACATCCATCCTTCATATGTGACGTCACGCGTGAACTCGCCCTCCTGAACAGGCCTCTGCTTCTATACTAGATGTCTACTCTCATTACATAGATCAAGCAGTATTCATATAATGGCCGAAGAGGTATAACGAACATTAACTATATATGGATTATTCTTGAAAAGAAAGTTGCCGAAAACGTCACATTTGCGACATTTTACGCAAATATGCAATTTAGATAGGTTAACGGTCATGTTAGCACCATGCAATAATAAAATCACGTGGTTTAGCTATTCACGGTATAACACAGTCAGGAAAAACGGTAGACATGTATGTTAATCCGTTAACAGCTGGTTAACGTAAGTGTCCGAAGTCCCAGGACTGTCCGAAGTCCCAGGACTCTACTCTACAGAGACCAGTTTATGATGTTTGTTCATGTAAAATAAAATAATCATAATTTATAAAGCTTGTTGTGCTTTGGTTTATTTTTTTCCGTTTCCATTACTTGCATTTTAGATAATACTTTATCTTTCCAATTTAATTTTAGCTTCGACATACTAATATCTGGTTCAGTTCTAACTTCTAAGTAGCTCTAACTTGTTTTTATCTAGGTAGCCATGAAAGAGGATTCCGCAATTTAGATAAACACAATGATTGTCGCCTGGTGGAATATTCCGGTTTAAAGTTGAGAGGTGGTCACACATTCAGTTAATCGTTTTAGAGAGAGAGAGAGAGAGAGAGAGAGAGAGAGAGAGAGAGAGAGAGAGAGAGAGAGAGAGCGAGGGGGAGAGAGAGAGACAGAGAGACAGGGAGAGACAGAGAGACAGGGAGAGACAGAGACAGAGAGAGACAGACAGAGAGGGAGAGAGACAGAGAGAGACAGAGAGAGAGACAGAGAGAGAGAGACAGAGCGAGAGAGAGACAGAGATAGACAGACAGAGGGAGAGACAGACAGAGAGACAGACAGAGAGAGAGAGCGACAGAGAGAGAGAGAGACACAGAGAGTGACAGACAGAGGGAGAGAGACACACAGAGAGACAGAGAGAGAGACAGAGAGAGAGAGAGAGAGACAGAGAGAGAGAGGGACACACACACAGAGACAGACAGACAGACAGACAGACAGACAGAGAGAGAGAGAGAGAGAGAGCGAGCGAGCG
>JAVCKZ010075708.1:0-13230 GCA_034780755.1 Lepetodrilus elevatus
TCTCTCTATATATCTCTCTCTCTCTCTCTCTCTCTCTCTCTCTCTCTCTCTCTCTCTCTCTCTCTCTCTCTCTCTCTTCTCTTGTCTCAAGACATTTCACACATTGTATTATTTTACTATCGACGCCATCTTTGTAGAATAGATTCAGTTGGAAATTGATCAACTGTAGAAAGTACTGTAGAAAGTACTGTTGGTACAGATGTATCGCCCTCTGAAAGTTTCCAGTTCCATGTATGCCGTATTTAGAAAACATCCCCAGACATTTATTCGATAATAATATCCTCGTGTAATTCGTAGAAATTAACCAAAAGCATATCGGCTTTTGTCTGAGATGAGCCACATGGTTTCTTGATACTTCATAATTCCCTGCTTGTGGCGATTCATTTAAAGAAGTTTGTGTCACAAAACTGTATTTAGATATCTGTGGTGTAGAGATCGGCGACTATTCTCACCCTATTTAATTAACTTCCCAGACATACCAGCAGACTTAATTTGTAGGTAAAGGTAGCAGCATCGGTGACTGTACAGACGTGTCAGCTTATTGCTTGTGTTCAAACTAGCCACATACAGTATGGTACTGTTTTGAAAGTACACTCATTCTCTGTCTGGTGTAACGTAAAGTCTTCATGATATTTACGTTGGCCATTTAAAAACAATACAATGCAGGCTATTTCTCGCAGCATGTTTCTGTAAAGTGGACAGTACAAAAAAACATGCTAAACACCAGAAATTATGAAACAAGAAAGGTTTTCCAAAACATATTCACGAACCATGCTCTCTGAACATGTTACATTATTGTCGTGCACACAACTGACATTCTATCGTGTACAGTATTGTTTGACATTTCGGTCATTAGAGGTTTCGCAACAATACGGTTACCATTACGGATACGGTTACGTTATTAGTTTGTTTGTAGTATCTGACGTCAGAGACTCGCCCGACGTATAGTTTCCCGTTTCTGACCTCCCGGGTTCCATGGGAGGGCCATAAACAGGAAACCACATGTCGAGAGAGTCTCTGACGTCAAATGCTAAATACAAACTGATGACCTAACCGTATCCGTAATGGTAACCGTAGTGTTGCGAAACATCTACAGTATAGCTGCAGTTTGGCAAGATTTCAATAGACTGAGACGTTTCTTTATTATTTAACAGAAGTATTGGGCGAATATAAACAACGAAACAACGCTGACGCACTTCTTTCACAATCTGACGTTAGCCAAGTGTGTTCGAATATTCCCCACCAAGTACGAAGGCGAATATTCAGCGTTACGATTGGAATTACTGGGATGTGGTAAGTAAACCCTTGCCCATATTATCGAACGCGGTTTAGTGTAGACTTAGGGGCTGCTCCTTTCTAGCAGTTCTGTCTGTACTTTCTGTCCGACGCACGCGCAATTACCAAGGATCAACACCGCACACTGTAACTGCGCATGCGTCGGACAGAAAGTACAGACAGAACAGCTAGAAATGAGAATCTCCCTGGATTAAGGTTAGTCTTGGTTTACGGAAACCTTGACTCTTGGCTTATATTATAGAAAACAGGCATACAAAAAGCAGGTCCAGACTCAGTTTCCAGTAAATTTCTTTCCATAATACTGTTTAAGGTTAAACTCGTGTTTTAGAGCTAAACCTGGTCCAGACCGTGTTCGATAATATGGGCCTTTGTCGTGTATCCATCCAACGTTAAGCATGTCGTGTAGCAAGACAGAATTGGAACATTTGTCAGTGAGAGTCCACTTAAATTCTTTTTGCTCTCGGACCTCCCCAGTCAGTGAATATTTGACCTGCAACTGGGATATCCATAAATGCATGAAAACTATTCGTGACAGAAAATCGTAATTAATAATTTCAGACATTGAACAATGCACGAAGAAGCTTGGGGTGTATTCAAGGGAGATAATAGCAGCTACCGCCGGTCACAATCCCGGAGTAGTCGTGAAATTAATGTCGGAGTCAATTCTGACGTCATTGGCTGTGACGTATGAAGCCAATCTGCACGCAGATGTCCAGCTGGACTTACAGTACAGCCGCACCTGTGTGGACTTCACATCTGTCGTCAACAGCCAAATGACTCAGGTGAGATAAATACCTTTTCTTCCCAAAACAGTTAGCTAGTGGTTTTTATCTAACGCGCATGAAGTGTGTAAACATACATTTTCCATATGAAAATATGTGGCATCTTTGGATTATGTGCAACGCTTTCGGATGAATATTGTAAACATGTTGTGGTGATTGTTTGATCTGCATGTGTTTTAAACTCCATACATTCTCTAATTGTGTTGATGTAGTCTGTTCAAGTTTTAGAGCAGTGTTACGGCTTTTCTTGGTTAACCCTACTCCAAGGTTAGAAGAAATTACGTGTTTGTTAGTGTCACGGCCTGCTTTGAAGACATGCCAAAGTGCTTATTTCACGACGGCGGTCTTTGCCAAAGCATTGCCACGGAAACATGCGGGGGTGTACACACTATATTCCCCTACATTCTAGTTATTTAACACTAACGTCCGTTTACTATACGTCTAATTTGTTGCGACCTATCAGCTTCCCTTTAATGTCAAAATGACTGAGATGAGACATGTTTGCAATCCCATAACCGATAAAATAAAATTACCCTGGGCTTTTTCTAGCGGCGAAGATTGCTCCCACCCCGGGGCGTGAAAATAGTGGTAGTTTCTGACTTCCCCGACCCCCTAGACCCCGGCTCGTGCTCGGGACCCCACCCCAGGAACCCGAGTGCAGGTGAGCGGACCACCACACCCCGACAGGCGCTCCCACTGCACGGGCTCGATGTGAGTGAGCGGGGCACGCATGCGCACTATCACACTTCTCCCGGATATAGATAGATAGCGGTTACGTGCCTTGTTCCCTCGGTAAATCACAATGAAATCTAATTAAAATGTTATCTTGGTTCATTTCCACTGGAATCCAACACCAAGATCTAAGGACATCCTGTTTAACTCATTGTCTCCCAGGAAGACATTGCAATAGGCATAACTATTGGAAAATCATTGTACCCAGTCTATAGAGGGGTTTGTTGTGGACTGAATAGTCTAGTATCAGAGAACACTTTCAAGAGCTAAATATGTCATAGACATGTAAAAACTAGGAAGAAGATTTTATATGAATATGACTGGCCTTGCCTAGAGCAGTTCCATTGTCCAGGGGCCATGTTCCCGACGCTATCGTTTACGTAACGACATGGTGAAGCTTTCGAAGAGGAAATGATGATCCAGAAATGATGATCCAGGAAGGGTAGAATGATACTCCACGAAGGCTTAACGACATCGTCACGTATGCGATAACTTCAGAACATGGCGCCGTCTGCTGATCTAATAGTAGTTCAAAAAAGGTCAACGTTACAAATATCTAGACGGGGTTTCCCCAAGAGCTTTATGTTGGAGACGGTCGGATTAATATCAAGATTAAGTTTTAATTAAAATGATCACAATAAGCTTACGTTTCGCGAATCTGGAAATGTTCAAAATATCTCGTTAAGTAATTATTAATTAATGTGGTTTTACCCGGAAACCAATCGGAAACGCAGGTGTAAAATGTTCGGCGGGTGTCCAGATTCAGCGATGCGATGTTTATCATTTGGCTGCCGTTCAGATTCCACGAGAAGTAATGACTTTAAAATACCAGTCACTGTGCCTTGCTCCCTCAACTTTGAACCCTGACATGTATTCCCCCACCCGTCCTCCCAATGTTCACGAGCTGATTCTAGGCAAACCTTGCCATTAGATGTCTGAGATACCGTCCACTGATAAATAGGTTACGTTGTAAGATTCCACTGCCATGCTGTAACACGTACATACCAACATGCTTCAACCAATATGGAGCAGCAACTGAGCGGGGGTGTGAAATGTTGCTGATTACATTCTGCACATGTATACCAAGTCATTATGATAACTAAATCATATCTGGAACCAAGAACATATGTTGCACGTAAAGTCAGCGTTATTGTTATCAGATAGTATGGCAGGAAGTATTAGATACTATTGGCATTAATAGAAGCGCTATTAACGTTTGTTGGCACACATCTGATGCCAGAATGCAACAGGTGCTTATAGTTCATACCAGGACAGAGATGATGGCTTAACGTTCATACCATGTATCCAGTAACTGGCACATACCAGGGCAGATTCATTAATACCATGATATACTAGTTGGTAGGCTTATAGTTGTCATACCAGGAGAGAATAAGAAATAAAAGCTACCACTAGATGAATGTGTTGCAGTTTCAAGAACACTTAGAAGTTAGAACACATTGGCAATTCCACTGACAAACAGTGTTCTTGTATATACACGTATATTCGTATGTATATCAAGATGTCTGTGTTTATGTGTTTATCAATTGTCCTCACTTTCCTCAGCATGTTACCAGAATGTTGTTCACAAAGTTGTCCGGCATGTTGTCAAGCATGTTCTGCAGCAAGTTCATTCTAATACAGCATCTCTAATCTAATTATTATATTTCGGAATGGACGTTTAAGACCAATAATTTCATGCTCTTTCCACGAGTCCATACGAAACCTATTCGGGCTCTAATGAAATCTTGTAAATACTTGTTCGTATCCATTTTTCATTATTGTGAAACTGGTAAATTAAGTTTCTGCTATTCTTTACCATAAATATATCACTTCCGTATATTGATGTATATTAGCACCAGTGGTCAGCACTTCCTGCAATGACAACCATTATCTTGCAATGACAACCATTCTCCTGCAATGACAACCATTATCCTGCAATGGCCGCCATTTTCCTGCAATGATCACCATTCCCATTCCAGCTGTATCGGAGTGCAGAGGGTACAGTCAGACAGATGACGGTGATAGCCTTCTACACCCCGGTTCGAGCCCAGTGTGTGCGGGTCACACCAGTAGGAAACACTGTGCTGGAGACCGTCAGACCCTACGGATGTAGTACGTGTATATCCACCATACTATTCGTTACTTGCTAATACGTGGGGACATATGTTTAGGAACATCTATTTCGGTAAAGTGTGGGGGTATGTATACTAAATGTTCAATTCAAACGAGGCAATAATTTGATAAGCTAGTCCGGCTTGTCTACCATTTCTAAAACAAATATTAAATAATATACATATTATGAATGTATGTATCCGTATACCAATCATATTAAATAATATAAATTCTTAAGAATGTCGATGTAAGACAAAATCCATGTAATTTAACATGACATGATGCTGAGAATACGGAATTAATTATATTTATAGTTCATGAGTTCCTTCATATGTCAAAGGTATTCTATTATATTTCAGATGCTACATCGGCTGAAGGTAAGTAATACAGCACTACTACTTTGCTTCATTAAATTTAATCTCGAACAGATTGATGCATGATTAATTATTAGCAGATTTCTTTTTTATAGAATTCATGTCTTCTGCCTTAGGGACGGGATAATAACGGTACAATTCTTGTATGAAATACCCAGTATACCTGTAGAAAAATATATATGTATTATATCTAATAGTTTCCTTGAGCATCATGGAAGCGCATACTGAAACTAAAGGGACATCTTGAATAACGTAACTCCTATATCTGTACTATGCTATAGCGTATTCCTCATGCACTATAACGTACGGTGCCTTGCACTGTGTGCCAGAAAGCTCTGTCTACCTTGAGATATGCGCTGCCAGGACATGCTTACATGAAGACATACTTGATGGACCTGTGCTGTGTTGTTCTACAGTGGTAACGGTGGCGCGAGTAGCTTCTGTGATAACAAACATAAACACATTGAAACAGTGAAGCGCATAACCAGGGCAATTGATTTAGGTTAGACTATATGTTTATCATGCAGAGTTTGGTTTCTGTTTTGGAATTCCTACAAGGATGTGCGTTGGTTACACAGAAGTGAACACGTCTTGTATTGTGATAACCCACTCTAGCGCCCTGCTCCACTAGATCTGTTATGTCTGAGGACTGACGAAGCAATTCACGCACCAGCCATATGTTTTCTAACAGAATAATCATTTAATGTTACGTTGGAAAAAACAACGTCTCGCTGAGAGGTTCTTACGTGCGCTACACTGGCAGCAATGGTAGAGTTAACTATATGTCATTAAAGGTACACAGAGCTACTAGTATTCTATCTATATGTATATTATTTATCACCTAGTACTGTCTAACGAGCTGCACCCCTCTTGTCTGATCTCTGACTGATGATACTCAGTCGTGATATATTAATATAGGTTCCACAGCAAATTGGCAGATGGCATAATGTAGTTCTGTACTTCTGTTTAGTTTACTTCTGAATTACTGGATCGGTTGGTTATGCTTTTAATGTATTGCTGTTTGCAGAGCCAGCGATGTTTTCTTCCTTGTTTTCTTATGTGATATCAATACCAAGAGAAATGCGCAGTTGTAAACATTTTACATCAATCAAGAGTAACGTGACATGTTATTTTCCTGTTTTTAAACAAACCAGACTTGGACTTCCTGTCAAAATATAGGTCACGTCGTAATATGTGAATCCATAGCCAATCTATTCTAAGTCCCAGAATATTTAGTACTTTATTCCATTGTTTTGAGTGTGTTTCAGTACCGACAACTATACATAGATATGAGAACACTAGTATATACCCTTGTTAATAATTACTGTCACGCCTAATTTAACTTTCTAATACCACTCTAGCTACGATTATATTAGGTATCCGGTGGTATCAATAATTTGTCAAGTAGTGAAATTAATATGGTGAACGCATACATTTCTTCCATAATGGGTAATGAATATTTTCAAAATAACATGTCTTACCATTGTAGGCGCCATTGTAAAATCCAGCAATCAAGTGTTACTCATACCAAATTAGGATCCACTGATGTCATGGTTCGCAACGTCACAAAAACACTTAATTTGTTTACGAAATAGACACATGTAATAAACAGTATAATCTAAAGAAAATAGTGTATATTATTTATATGTCTTTTTTTTTCTCTCTGACCAGTAATAGAAAATAGTTCAGGGGTTATAATAATCTTTAGCAAGAGTATAGCAGATAAGACAATTTATTTCAGGTACATTCGGACAGTGCGGAGGTACCCGGAAGACGTCGGGGACACGCCGGAAGCGGGTGGTCGGGGGTAAGCCGGTGACCCCTGGGGACTGGCCGTGGCTGGTATCCATGCACTTCCTCAAGTGGCACAACTTCACCAACTCATCCGGGCTGAAGCACCTGTGTGGAGCCAGTCTCATTGGCAGACAGTGGCTTCTGTCAGCCGCCCACTGCTTCGAGTTAGTATCTTAATTATAAAGTTAAAAAATCCTCAGTGCAAATAAGTTAGTTTTACTTCTTCTTTTTTTTTAAAATGTAGACTAGTTTCCCAATACAAAATGATTCTTGGTTGAACAAATACAATTTGCTAATTTACTCGATTTTGTGCGAGATAAACATCTGCAATTGGAAAAGATATATTTTCAAAAATGTAATGTAATTTCACACTTGGTGAAGACTTCACTGAGACGGGATAGAAATAGCGATATTGCCAATGTTTGCACATAGTATAGTTTTAAAGTTCTTCTATCGGTAATTGAATAGGTGTTGCATTAAAAGATACACACTTTCTACATCCCTTTCCCCTTCTCGCATCATTCAGCCATGATATATTACGATTAACTTTGATTATTCCAAAATCAACTACGCGAACTATATATGTAGTAATGTTTACACTCGATATGTATATGGCATAGGAAGATGACGTATTCGAAAATAATTATGATTGAAAAGCAATATATATGCACTCTTATTATCAACACATGTCGCTCCAAAAGTTCAGAAAATAATTATAAATTTTGATAACCGAAACTTTGAGATATTCCCAGGGTGCCTTCCCAAACGTCACACACTTACTAGTAGTCTATATAGTCATACAGTGAGAATCCATTAATTGTACTACAGTACGTAGTATGCAAGTAGTACTATGAGATGAAATGTTGCTGCTAACACGTCCTGGTTCTGCCTGCAGTCCACAGGTGTTCACGGGTCTGGATGAACCCAGCAACTGGCGGGTAGTTCTGGGGGAACACGACCAGAGCACCAGAGACGGGACAGAACAGGCCATGGAGGTCGAATCCATCATCAAACATCCAAACTTTACAAGTGAGTGGCGAACAGGAAACTGTAGAATTTCTCTAACATACTCAGGGACATCGTGGAAACACCGGCGATTAGGCTATGACTACACTAAACCTCCGTCAAATATTTGACGGATGTGTAGTCATAATGACCTGTGTTTCGAGGATGACTCGGGGAAGGCTTTGATATGATGCTAGCATTCGAATATGACTAGTACTATCTAGTAACACGGAAACTGTGTAATTGAGAATGTGAGATTTAGGTTGTTCAGTATGAGTTGAAACTTGATATCTAGTATCGTCTCAGACAATTTTAGGATAACATTCCTTATTTTACTAATATTTATAATACACGCCAACATGAATTGCATCAGGTTTGTCACTATGATTTCATAATGATGTGGTTAGGTAACATGCCAGCATTATGTTATTAAAACACACAACAGGTTTGTATCACTTGCTATTGTTTGTTGCAGTAAATGGCGCTATACTGTTTGACATAGCGTTAGTGAAGTTACGGCAGCCCGCAGTATTGTCCGACTACATCAACGTGGTGTGTCTAGACGAGGTCGGCGACTTCCCCCCGGGGACCAGGTGTATCGTGTCTGGGTGGGGGCAGGACTCGCAAGGTGAGGCTCCATCGACTACCATTAGCAGTATACCCTACACGCATGGTGTTCGTAGTATACGGGTTTTGCCAATGGATCAAGTTGATTTTCCTGGGTTTGGGTTTTCGGTATTGAGATATCGTTCATACCTCTTTCAGCTATATAGTTGATGTGAAATGTGGTTTCAATGAAGTGTAATTGAACCTATATAACTCGTAAATGAAACGTTGTCTTCTACAAATAGGCAGTGACAAATAGGTGGAACATTACACCATTATATCCTATTACATAACGTACTATAGAAGCATATGCAGCTTACGATCACACCAATCTAATCTCCTTGTACAGATAACCCGGGCACCAAGCTTCCCTTCATGACGTACATGCCGATCATGGAGTCGAGCACGTGCAGGGAGAAGTATGACGCACTTCCGGATGGTCACATGGCCAAGGCGGTGGTCAAAGTAGACGACTCAGTCTTCTGCGCAGCCTGGGAAACTGGCGGGAAAGACGCGTGTTTTGTGAGTACAATGTTAGGAACCGTTTTTATTACAACCGATGGTATCCTTTCACGAAGCGCCCTCATCCACTAGGAGACCATAACACCACTCTCTGCCGATAGATAATACACTACAAAGAGAGCAATATGGTCTCTTAGCGTATAAGGTAGCTTTGTGAAAGGGTATCCAGACTTTGTAAGCTCTGAGTATAAGATTGCTATAGTAGTTTATAGTCATGTCAGTCACACCACAGACTATGCATCTGCAGCAGTGTTTACTCAAGCTATTTGATGAGCCTTAACATTCCTCCCGAATCCAGTTCTTGCTGATGTTATTGCCCCAGCTTATTATGCGCATGAGATACACGCGGCAAGTGCAAGCACATCGCTCTGCATACCACTCTGCATTAGCGTTGAGGAACATATACTATTAGTGCATTATCCCTGTTGATTTCCTGAACGTTATGTCAGATTACCAATATTTATCAACACATGTATGTCCACAACAGAAGCTTCTATAGAAGGTAATCTAAGAATTGTTCTATATTCAGGGGGATTCCGGTGGACCATTTGTCTGCGAGAAAGACGGCCGGTGGTTCGAAGTTGGCATCGTCTCTCTCGGCTACATCTGCGGTGACACACAATACCCCGGCGTCTACACGAAGATCGCGCACTACATCGACTGGATCTATGAAATAATAGACTACAACAACAACACAGACTGAACATATTTGGCCATGACCCGAAACAGGACCTTCAACGAAATGGCATATCAAGTGTGCAAAGAAAATAACCCAAATGAAGAGAACCGTCCCATATGGATTGTATTTACGATTCAGCTACCTGTTGGGATACTCGTTAAGACAAAACAAGCGAATAGATACCTCATTATTAATATTTTGACGTTAGTTTTTTTGGTTTTGCTGAAAAACATGTTCTTGAAGTTGAAGGAAAAGCGCTTGTAATTATCTTAAAACCAGCACTTTCTTTAATTACCCATCCTAGATGTTGCTGTAATGAAGTCGAGGGTCGTAACAACCCTAGATGCGCGGGAATGCCGGAGCGCAGTTATGGTGCATGTGGGGTAAAATGTGGGGCTTTAATGAAAATATATGTCTGACAACACTGAGAGTTAAAGGGTTTCCTAGGTTAGAAGGATGTGAGGAATGCTTAACGAGGAGTATGGATGCGTGTCTGCTTCGCCTGGCGTCGTCTTGGTACAGACATACTGACCGCCAACTGGCTTCACGGAATGCATGCAGAAAGTTGAAATACATGTATGTGAAAACATGTTGTAAATATTGTACGGTTTCATTTCGATGCAATACATTACATCTCCATAACGATATCAGTCATCACAATGCATATTGTACCTGCAGCGTTCAGTGTAAGTACGGATCACCTTGTACAGGTAGACAATAACGTAGAGTAGATGCACGGCCATCAGTAGAGCATATTACATGTTATGTCCACGGATAAATTATTTTAATTTGCCAGAGTTTAGTTAAGGCAAATCAAAATTATTTCACGATGGCGTTAATATTAAATAGGACATCTTGTAATATTGTTATAGCCCTAGATGTAATGTAAGTGTGGGTTGTAAACAGACCAGCTTGAGAGTACATTGTCACCTGGTATATCGTCAGCCAATGAAATTAGCGAGACGAACTTAGGTTGAGTATTATGATTGTTTATGTAATTACATCGTCCGAAACTGATTGCTTGTGCAATAATTATAGAATATTTAGTGAATAATTAAAGAATATTTAGTGAATAATTAGAGAATAACCCACACTTCAATTGCATCGCTCGCACATTTATATAACATTTAAATACATGTATTGAAAAATATATAGAAAACTAAAAAAAATAGTCATGTACATTGTATGTATATTAAAATGATGAAATGTTTCAAATGTATGCACAACCTTCACCCAGTTCACAATCATAAGAATGACATTCACTATTACATCATAGGGGCCATGCATCCCACTAACCCCGGCTGTCCTATCAAGACGGTTCTAGAGCTTATCGCAGTAATGTCCAATGGCACGAACCACGAGGAGGAAATCTTGTGGACTTTTTTCATGGAGATACCTCACCTCACATCGTGTCTGTGTCAGAGTAATTAGTGCCGATACTGCTCCACTCCGCAGTTTACTTGACATTACCTGGACAGAGAAGATACTGAACTCAAGGGAATACTCATTTGAATTAATGATCATTTTAACGGAAATATGTACCAGTTTCCCACATAATTTACTTAAAACTATATACGGGGAAGGCAATGCACAACGACGAATTTACGACAAGGAACTCTTAGCTCTAAATTATTGAGAGACATATTTTGGCTTACGTCCATGAAACCATGCTGTTTCCATACATGCTGCTATCTTTCTTATTTTTTTCGTGACTCGTTAATAATTGCCTCGTTATATAACAGTATGTTGCAAAGGTTGTAATTGGGCACACGACTGTTGTGGTGAATATGTATTGTATATTACAGAGGTTTTAATAGGGCATGTATATATGGACGTGAATATGTATGGTCCATGTTGCAGAGGTTGTGAGTGTGGATTTGGATATTGCGTGGACCATGTTGAGTTTGTATCTGTCCCTACTATTCGCATTTAAAGTTGCCGCACTGTACATACATCCATAGAATATATTTTCATGTTGTAAAATATGGTCAAATAAAAATCTGTTACATGGTTTTACACGGCATCTTTCCGTTCCTGTCCGACATAAGTATTGGATCGCTCCAGCAATGGACCAAATGTGTGTGTGTGGAGAGAGAGAGAGAGAGAGAGAGAGAGAGAGAGAGAGAGAGAGAGAGAGAGAGAGAGAGAGAGAGAGAGAGAGAGAGAATTAGTTATTTAGCATTCTGGTAAGTACATTCGCCATTGCAGCACTGACAGAAGGTTTACTTTGACTAGAGTTTTCTTTGACACACGGTGACAATACTCAATAGTTAAGCTCCTATTTCTCGACACATTGCATATAAACCTCATGTTCTCTGACAAAGCCCGTGAAGCCTATCTCCCCTTCAGTGTGAGAACTGAATATTATCCTCTTATTTCTGGACGAGAGTGTGTACAAGGAGGATGTTTCTGTGGTCAGTTGGCAGCTGTTCGTCTTCAGAGCCCTGGGACTAACGAAGCTTGTAAACAGTAGGTCCATCTACGTTCAGCATCTGGCATCCAGTATAGTATTTCACTGGCAATCTACTGACAAGCGGAGTTGCTCATCATATATATATACTACCATACCATCTATATAGTGTCCAGTGAGACACGCGGCCAAGTCTATGGGAATGGGATGACTGAGAGTGTTGTAGTTCACGTAAAGTACTAGCAGACAAGCTATCGACAGTTCTTACATATACAACCTATCTACAATATACATACCTGTTTACAACATACCTACACTTGTAATACAGTTCCTTACATAGGGTATACGTACTATAATACTTGCAATATATACACCTACAGTCTGTCTACTATAGTATTTAACGATTCGACACATTTTATAAATACAATATGAGTTGCCATATCGTATATCTTCAACACATGTACCGTTATTGCATAAACTATGCATGCATACGGTGACACTTCCTCCTTTAAACCATTACACACGACTTATATCTACAATCTGGCAATACTATTAATACCACCACTCTGTCTATATACATGTACTTGATTAAAATATACATGCACATCTAGTTTCTGTCAGTACCATGAACATGTCACCCTCTCCCGACAGGTCGTACTATTCAATATTGTATGCAGCGAAGATGTTATTTCAAGCGCACCACCCTGTGGGCAGAGGATGTGAACATGTTTGCAGCCTAACGTATGAACAATGTTTCCCAAGCTCAATGTTGATGGTGACAGCTATCAGCAAGTGCGGCTCTTGATTTAGAATAGCAAAGAAATGGACACCTATATTGATGGGTGCCCGTTGCACGACGCTCTTGTAGGCTACAACTAGTGTAACGTCAACGCTTTCTATTGTGGCGGGAGCCCAGTT
>JAVCKZ010075719.1:0-26980 GCA_034780755.1 Lepetodrilus elevatus
GCCTCGGATTTAATAACTTTCACGACTCGTGTTGATATATTTGATATTCCAAGACACTCGGGTGAGATTCTCTATATATTTGCACTATCTGACGTCACATACTACGCACAATCTGATGACGTGACCGTATCAGTAATGGTAACCGTAGTGTTGCAAAGCCTATCTAATGTCTATAACATACATTTAGTCTACATCCAGTCTTGTCATGTTAGATATTACTATCAGTTTGCGACATGATAACTAAAGTATTCTTAACCAGATACTTACATCTGAGGACTATTCTGAGATGTGATTCTGGACGTGTGTCATCTTTCAAACCTGAAACATAACACGTACATCTGTCAGTGCTGTGTTACTATCACATACAGGGACATCTCAAGATATGTTATTCTGCTGTTATTAGTCAGTTAGGATGTAGATTAGAGGAGAGTCACTTAAAGCAGACACAGTGTGTGAGGTAAATGTGACAGATTTCGATATCGCAAAGATAACAGAAGAGTACTGCAAACTAGTTGTAATATCAAAGGTAAGGATGATGACTGAGTTGTCTGTATTAACGTATAATAAACAAGTTCAGTGTCTTCCTACCTTCAGGATCAAGTTGTAACATGACTTCTCCCAGTTTCTTGGCCTGCTGTTCTAGTAAATCAGAATGGTTCTTCAGTTCCTTGTTTGCCTGAAAGTACACACAATACATTGGAACAGAATGCGTGAATGTATTAACAGATAAAACTATTACTAAGCAGTCTTATCGATTTGGATGTCTACATACATAGAGAAATGTAGATGTGTATGTTGTTGCTTGTTAGTCTATAACTCCAAGTTGAACACATACCATGTTATCTAAAATATAAAGGTTAATTAAAAATATAATGGATAGTTGTTTTCAGACCTACATGCACAGTGTGCAATCCTTCATAATACCTATATCAGTGCAATCAGCTAAATATTGAGAAAGATAATATTACAATACCTCACTCAGATTGTTCATTTCAACTTCTAACTTCCCCATAGCTAGCCGCATAACATTGTCTGAAATGAGAATTAAGGTCAACATATACTTTTAAAATATTTTCGTTTCATAAAATAATCAATACTGGTATGTCTTAAGTAGTCTCCACCGTTGAATTAGTTACTTCATACACCATCACATTACTTCAATATTCAACCGTGTGCCCCATACCTTCTGTTCCTAAGATTCACCGTCAATCTCCCTCCACTCCCAAGTCTAAAATCATTACGTATTTGTTCACATACAAATATAATGGATATGCACATACATGAAGAAATATTACATTCCCATGGTAGTCAGCTATTACGTTTACCTGTATGGAAGGAGGTGGAGTCCTCTATTGTCTTCGTCTCGCCGACCACAGTGAGGAAACTCCCAAAGGAAGACACAGCTTCTCTCAGATCCTGTAGACCTTGCTTGGAGAACATCACTGAAGACTCGTGTTTGTGGACACGTGGGATACGAGCTGTGGTACATGAGTGTGTGGCGTCCTTTAGGTATTCCTTAGAATCCAGAACATCGGAAGATGAAGAGTAGAGAAGTGACTTGTCCATGTAGTCTAGAGCTGTCTGACATCTGATCTTCATTTCGGCAAGACTCTGTGTTCTATTTTCAATACTGTTGGTCAGTAAATCAAGGACACCATCAAGTTGTACAAGCAGTTCTTTCTCCCTCTGGTCGACCCTGGCCCTCAGTTCAGAGAACGCATTCTGGATAGTCTCCTTGAGGACGGATCTTCTGTTGGTCAAAGATGTGGAGTGGTCCTGGGCAGTCTGTGATTCACTGGATATTTCTTCCTGCTTACTTGACACCGACTTCAAATATGTCCTGACTATGTCTTGTTCAGAGTCCAATAAATCCTTAACTGGAATTACATCATGTCCTGTGTGATCCTCGTAAAAGCATTTTAAGCAGATCAGATGTTGACAGTTCTTGTCATAGAGTTCTTGATCATTGCCATGTTTCACACATTGAGACAGAGAAGGACTTGGCTGTGTCTCAGCAAGATCACCAACTTCTGTCGTTGAGTGTGTGCGAGAGATCTTCTGCTCACCATGAACAATCTGACAGTGCTCACACAGGAAGGCCTCACATATATCACACCAACAGACAGCCTGGTTGCCATCAGACGCATTGGTGCAGAGGAACTTAGATGGTTTGTGTTTAGCAGTCAGGTGGAATACTTCCCTAATGGTCACATGATCCACAGGATAGTGCTGATTGGTCGGATGTGTCTTCTCACAGCGTGTACACGTGATTGTCAAGTCTTCATAGGATGTGAGACAATCATGACACACGACATGGAGACATGGGAACAGGTGGGGATCAGGACCTCTGTACTTGAACGCCGTGGAACACACCGCACATACAGGGAAGGAAGACATCCCAATCTGAATATATAGTAATGCATTATCATTATTAACCTTACGCGCTGATCCTACTTGTTCCGCCCCGCTCGAGACCCGCCGCTACGTTCCAGCATAGTCCGACAACAAAGCCACCCTCGCTGATTGCCGCTAGTCTCATTTTAGCCCTTTCCCCACCAATGTAGCCATTTCGCGGTATACTGACATGTATTTAGTTTATGGTATCAGAATAAGTTGACTAACGAGAATAGTTAGAACAACGGAAATCCGGATCCGATTTCTAAAAGTTTCCTATTATTTGGCCAAGTCGCTACAACACTGATTTAAACCATGTTTAATGCTACAAAACATTTGTACACTGCTTTTGTCTCAAATAAATAAAATAAAGGGAAATCTCTCCTTCGAATTTAGAAATTATGCTGGCCCCCGATCCACAACAGATTGTATCTTGCCTATCTTACGATCGATTGTAAGTACTTACGATAGGTTTTACGATACCTATTGTAAAATATACGAGCGTTCCACAAAGCTATCTTAAACCTATTGTAACTTTTTTAACGCATTACGATACTTATCAAGCTACACGTCGCTTGCGCAACGTACCATCCAGAATATTGAATTCGATACTTCTGATAGGTTCCCCAGTCGCAGAAATAAAACACATATAAAGTAGAAAACAAACGTACAATAAGTTATAACAAGGGAATTGTTGTGCAATAATTAAAATAATTACTGGTCATTGGACAAGTTGTGTATCCAGCTGACAGTTCATTGACACTACTATACACATATACGGTCAGACTTTTTTGGTCTTGGGTGGAACATAGATTATAAGCGGAAGGCTTTCAGAAAAATTCCATAAGCTATCTAGTCTGTACGGTCTCTAGTTAGTTGCAGAACTAACCTTAAAGTCTGGATCCGCCCCTGAACAAGGTTATTTAAATGGTAGGTGATCAGAACGTATTGATCATGTTGAGATGGACAGTGACCAGTTCATGCATTGGGGGGTTCCCTTCCGGGTTTGAATGTGAAACCGAAAGTAGGATTCTAATATTGAGCTTTACACACATACATTCGCTATTAGATGTACATCACAGATTTATAACGGTGCAGATTATGGTACAACATTACTAACTCAGTCACTTGTGATGTGGGTACTTACGTGATGTTTGTGTCAACGGGGCAGCATTACAAAACAAATCAGGAAGAGCAACGCATGATGAAATACTAGCAAGTCCGATCTCTACTGGAGCGCAGTGAGAATTTAGAGTTACCCTCTTATCTCTACTATACGTGGAAACGTCCGTAAAATACTGTATAGATGTACATGTGAATATCGAATAATTATCACTTTACAACGAAGTGTGTGTGTGTGTTTGTTTGTTTGTGTGTGTGTGCGTGTTTGGGTGTATGTGTGCGTGCGTGCGTGTGCGTGTATGTTAAGAAATGTGTGTCAGGTCGAATCCATTATTTCTTATAATACGCGATGCTTGTTAATCTGTGCATGGTCATTTCTGTGCCGATTTCAGCTTTAATAGTTAATTCGTTGTCCTGAAGCTATATATAACTCCAATATTTGGTTGGTTGGTTGATTTGAGGTTTCAAGATTAGTTCACACATCGATGGCTTGTATGCATATGTACTGCTTGTACTAGTGTGGATTTCCACCAGTGCTAGCTCACTTGGAATATCGCTTGCTGCAGATATAACATGGATACCCCACTCCCAAATAAGTCTTTGAAATGTATTGCGTTGATGAAGACATAGTGTATGCTATGTTGCGTCAACAATGACGACCACAGGCATGTAAGCTGTCACATGTAGGTCCTACTGCCTATGTCCATTCTTGCGATGATGGTAGCACGTTCGTTCCTATTTACTGCCTGTGCCATGAACTGAGAATTGGCGAACACTCTGGCATCGTGGACTGCTTGGACACCCGATATATACGAGTACCATCCATTTCTATTGACATAGTCTGCGTGATCTTCTTTTGGGGCAATAATGGGAATGTGCGTGACATCAATGGCGCCAGCACAGTTAATTAGGAAAGTTCCATGTTTCATGGATACCACGGATGATCTATTTCAACCATTGGCCCTTCGAAAACGTCACGAACACTTGACAGAGTACAGTTATGTAGCTAGAAAATGCCCGTTTACTATTTTACTATCATGGACACCCTCTGTAAATATTAAAATAGTAAACGGGACATTTTCGAGTCACATAACTGCAGCTAAGAGTAGAGCAACTATTGCATCACACACATTACAATCGTTCGGTATTCTGCAGTAGATGCAAGGAAAATCATGTATGGCAACACCCACTCTGTGTTACAGATGAGGCTTCTAGTACCACTGAGCTTCTTTGCAGTTTGTCAAATAACTGTACATAGAAAGTTAAATGTCGCTCTTTTAATTCGAACATTTTCTGTCCATTGTCCATCAGTAAAAGTAACTTGAACGATATCCTGCCACCACACTCTGCTTCTTTGCACTGCCCATATTCTTCTCTTGCGTAGTAACTAAAGCCACACCTATTAGTAGTTAGTAGTAGCACCATTGCAAAGTACGGCTTTTGTTGAAAACCTCTTATACGTCCCATAGCCTTAGCTCAAATGAATTATTTAATATAAAATATCCTTTGTATACTCAGTCATATAAACGCACTAACAAAATATATCACCAGGGTTAAAACCCTCAAATTTGACCCCCAGCTTAAAATATGACCCAGGGTTAAATGGCGATATGTAAACGAGGCTTATGTTTAGCAGGGAAGGCTAGGGGAATATCGAGCTACGAATTACTTTGCACTGGTTTTAACACATACCAATTATAATGTGTATCGCGTGACCTCAGACTCCTGGAGGGTTGGTAGATCTGTACGAGTTGAGATAGGTAGTATGGTGTTAGGTCATGAAGACTTGGAATTTAAACAAGAATGAGAATGTTAAACACTACTCATATAGATAGTTGGTAACCAGTGACAACTCTTGAACTAGCTGTAGATAATGTATAGTTTTTAATCCATTGGTACCCACGTTGGTACACGAGTACAATCATAGTACAAACATACCACAAACATACCGATGTATGAATACAGTGAGACAGATTCTTAAGTTCTTTCATGACATAATAATGTGCACAAATTTAGATTAGGGAAACAAAGTATATGTGTTAGCGATATATTTATATCTAACAGTGTCAAAGTATTCACATCTAAATAGATACTGATTTTCACCAGCTAAAGCACCTGTGATGCAACACTATACTGTCTACGATCTCCTGCCATGGTGTTTCAATGGATATACGAGAGCTTCTATAGCTCGGTGAAAAAACAACATGTAGCATCGGAATAGAATCATACATAAAATCTCTATTCATTTCCACTCTCCTTGAAGTAGAATTATTTATCTTTGGTATTTAACCAGCTGTTAAAGGCATACTATCACAGATAGTTATGGTTGTTTTAAACTAGTTCTTAGCTATAACTGCACAGTACACTCACTTGACATACATACAATCATGTTTGTAGTTTCCAAAAAGCTTTTCACCGCTGTGAAACCTGAATAATGGTTGTATCATTTTGCTTCATTATATTCATCATCAGGGGGACATCACTCTAATGTTATCTGCATCAAATACCAGATAAATAGCGGAACGTTCCCTTTTTTTCATATAAAATATGATTTGTTATATATAACTAACGAGTGTTGGTGGATAAGTACATCAGTAAATAACAACTTTTGAGGTGAACAATTCATGCGTAATTACTCAGATCGAAATTAGTTTGTCCATTATCTTAGCTAGGTCAAGCATTCGTGATATTATGCCTTTAATACGACTATCATCGTCTGTAGATTTGGATCATTCGCGCATATGAGGCTATTCTCGAAGCGCGTAGCCCCAAAGTCTCGAGATAACCAATCTCATTAAAATCAGATCCTAAACGGACGATCAGATATTTGGACATTATATCCTCCAAGCATTGGTTTGCACTGAATAATGGAACATCACAAACATCTAATATTACCAGCGTTTCACAAGCATCTATTATTTCTAGCACTCCACACACATCTACTAAATTGCATGGCACTCCACAAACAATTATTCACAAAATATTGAAGGCATGCATTAGTGCTAGCAGTACGTTACAAGTTTAGGCACACCAATAAAATAAAGCAAATACCAGTATAACAACGATGGGATACTAGTCTAGTATATAGTAAACACAAGTATTGATGACGCACTACAAACAATTATATATATTATATGCAAGTGTATATACTACTAAAATAAATCATTACAATTACCCACAGTATAGACATGTTAACAGAACAGGATATATATCATATAAATAGAGAATACACAACTGATCACATGTCAAATTATTTTGAGCATATATATCCACAATTAATATCAAGCATTATCATCATCATCATCATCACCACCACCACGGCCACCTTTATATTATATTAATAATATGCGTATCAGTATTCATTGTCCTGATATTGATCTATCATGAAATCCAGTCATAAAACAACATTAACGGGTTGACATGAATAAAAACAGTTAGTCTAATTGAAGCTGCTAATTTTCAAAATATTGACTGAATATGATATAGGATAACTGTATTGCACGATGTTCTATTTCATATCATCTGTATGCCCCGAGTGTAATAATTGTATGTACGAGCTTTGAACAGCGATTGTAATACAATTATTTCATGAGGGACATAAAGTTGATATAAATAGAACATCGTCATATGCTGCTTGTAGATGTTTATCCAGATGAGATATCTATTTGTCTAGTAATATAGATTAATGTGAGTAGTTATTAGTTAATTCAGCTAGTCAACTGTAATCAAAAGTTGTCGCCCTTGATATATTGTATGTGCACTTCAATTTAATTTGTAAAAAACTTATGATTCAAATGACATATTGTGGTTTTACGAGTCTTAGTTGCATTATGTAATGCAGAGTATGATATTCTTTATTGATGTCCTGTACATACGTTGTATTTCAGAATGCTGCCACATTGCCAATAGTGTTAGAGCAATCGTTACTTAATGTAATATGTCCAGTCTGAACAGTATGCGAGTCATTCTCAAAAACTGCCACTTTGTTGAAATTACGAGATGAAATTCGTTGTATATTTAAAATAAGAGTTAGACACACCTAATGCAATTTTGTTCATATGTATTTTAACTAATTGTACCTGGATTTGTTTTCTTAAAGGGTCCAAATGAGAGACATTTCATTGTCCCTGGGTCTAAAAGTGAACATTGGAGGTTTACAGTTCTATGGAAAATGCTAGTAATTTAAAATTCCCATCAATTACTTATATAGCCAATGCTAGATTACTAAGTTAATTGTAAATTCCGTTACAGTTCAACGTAAATAAAAATCTTTGGTCGTTTATGTTAATTTGTTATATCTAGACCACAAATGTACCTCAATTTGAATGCTGAAAGATGGATAGATGCTATTTTATCTAAAACAAAAAATGCATTGTTACTGGAAATTTAAGACATGCTATAATGTCACCAAAATGTGGCATCTTTTGAGAATGACTCATATACACATAAGCAATGATCTACCTTAGATAATACTAACAATATTTATGAAAATGATAAAAGCACTTGCTAAAACAATTAATAGGAAGAAAGTGGGGGAATCTATGCTAGTTATTATTATTTCCTGTATATGCGATAGAGGTATATTTGCATCATATGCTCCACAAAACCATTTAAAAATATTTTATTATTCTGACGATCATTGTTTAGAAATGACACTTTGTGCACATGCATATTGAAAGTGATTCCTCTGCATTGTTTTGTCATTCAAAATCCCAAATGAAAATTTATGACTGGGAAGTGAAATGTTGAGGGGCGATTCTGAATGTTCCACAAAATAATTTTTATAAGTTGACGAATCTTCAATAAAGCTTCCAGGGATAACATTGATCTTTTATTGCCATCGCACGGTGGACCATAACTTTACAATTACTTTTTATACCTGCAGGAACGAGCCAGCATTGTTCAGAATATAAGACTGTAAAGTATGTGTATGTTCATGCCTCAAATATCTCCTTATGAGATCAATAACTTTCAATATATCAATATCTGAATATAAATGTATAAAGTCAATCAATATATAAACATATTTTTTATTAATGGTGCAAATGTTCTGAATTAATAATTTTGGTTTATAGGTACAATAAAATAAGTGATAATCTACCAAACACGGGTGTCAAATAGTCAGTGCATTTTATGCCAAACTATACATAACATATAGTATACATTTTATGTTTTTAATATCTTGTTTTTGTGTAAAGTGATGTACATCTGCTTTTATTCACTCCCTTTGTAGTGCCATGAACAAGTAGTATATTTGGATTTGGTACAATATTATTATTATTATTATTATTATTATTATTATTATTATTATTATTATTATTATTATTATTATTATTGTTATTGTTATACAGTCAGACCCCATTATACTGGATACTTCCGTTTTTATTCAAGTCTGACTGGTAAGCGAAACAACTGAATCATCGGATCAATCATTCATCGATTTAAAGTACCGATATACATGGTATATAGTAGGAAATCAATATTGGTTTAAAGTTGACCGGTAAGCGGAGAAACCATGATAACAGAGACGGTTATAACAAGGTCTGACTACTAGTATATATGATTATGACAGGGTGTGATTTTCAGAACAATATGAATGGCAAGAACATAAGCAGCTCATTCAAATTCAACAAAATAAAATAAGTGAAATCAACATTGAAGTCTAAACTAAGAATGACATAATTCTGTAGTCTGTAATCAGCTGGTAGTAAATAAGCTGTGTATTACAATAGCGCCAAACCACAGTCTACACAGCCAGAAATAGACTGGTAATACCACAGCTCAGAAATAGGATTGTGTTAATAACCCATTTTATATACTAGTATACTTTTAGTTGATAGGCTTATATTAGAAGTAGTGCAAGATCAACCGTGGTTATCTTGCCTATAAATAGCTGCACATTCGATTAACATGGCCAAACTTAAACATACCGGTATGTCATATATCTTCATTTTTGTTTGCAGCGTGCCTACAGTATGTAGCATGCACCCATTTTACCTTGATATATCGATAGGCTTAGTGCATGGTATATGGAATTGACTTTTAAAAATAGATGTATTTTTTAAAATATTATACACATGTAGTAGTATATAGCCCATGTGCCAGTGAACTGTTCCACAGAACAATCATAGAACTACAAGAATAAATGTTCCTTAACCCTCTCCCTGCTGAAGGCAACTTAAGTTGCCCGATCACATGCAGAAATAGAACACTTTGATTTTATTCAGCAGGGAGAAGGTTAAAGCACTACAGTCCTTCTGTGGCATGGGACTCCCAGTGAAGGACTGGCGTGATATACAATGCACTCTGTGTTGGCATTGATGACACTATCACTGGCACTCACCGGACACTACCTTCTTCTTCTTCTCCTCGGACAGTCTGGACACTTCCTCCACTCTGCGGACGATGATGTACTCCTCCGAGGAGCTGGTGTCTGTGTAGGTGTCCGAGTAGCTCGACTCAACGGGGGTGGCCATCTTGGATCTATGCAACTCTTCACCATCAAGGTCAACTGATGCTCCGGTCAACTTCAACAACCAGCCAATGATGTCTAATTAACTATTCCAGCCAATGATGTCCAATTAACTGTTCCAGCTTTTACCAGCAAATGATATCCAGTCAGCTTCAACCAGCAAATGATATCCAGTCAGCTTCAACCAGCAAATGATATCCAGTCAGCTTCAACCCACCAATGATGTCTAGTTAACTGTTCCACATGTCAATCACATTAGCATCCGGAATCCCTGTCTGTGTCTAGACGAGATATTGGCATGGGCACAGACAGAATGGTGTCCAATAATTAAACTATATGGCTGGACATTTCCAATAGTCATAAATCAATCACAATTTCTCGAGGTTTCCGTCTCTTCATGTTCGAAATCCATGTTCATAACATCAGAATGTTTAACTATTGCATCACACAGTAGAAGAAATGTGTAAATGGTTACCACCCACACTCATAATTTGAATAATAGTGTAATATCCATGATGGCATACGTAGTGAAAACCTCACAGTAATATCACAGACACACGCACCTCCTTGAGCGTAATGAGCACACGTCTTGTAGCATTGCAGTTTTATGTTCCTCTGCTGCAGCTCATGAGATCTGTTTGTAACGTTTTCCTATTATAAAATCAATGCATCAAGATTTTGTTTCATTAGATGATGCATTCCACACCACATTCTATTCGATTAAATCCTCATCAATTTCTTGGCCTGATCAGAAACACATCATCTCCATATCAGTGGTAAAAGCAGTTCTTGAGCTCAGAAACACATTTCTTCTGCAATTTCTATATGCATTAGTGCTAATTCTTGTCCTCCGAAGCATACTCTCCATATCATTGGTACATATTGAAATCAGTATTCAGATCTGTTCAGTTCCTACCTCCATTCAAGAAGTTCCCATGAGTTCTGACCTCAAACCATGACACCGTCAGCAATACATCGCTAACTCCCGATCACAGTGACGTCGTACTCTCGTATAGTTCCCACCAAATCTGCCAACACGCCCCGCCTCCAGACATACATGTATACCGACTATAAGACCTCCTGTCCAGACATCACTTGGAACCTGTCACCTTAGAAGGGCACGGTCAAACTCTGCGTTCCTACAGGCAGTCATCAGATTGGTCTTCAATGGGATTAGGTCTGGCTTGGGGATTATCTCATGATCCTGTGTGATAATCCATCTGGGTGTTGCACCAAGTTAGCCATAATGTCACAACTAAGTGATTTGATACGACACAGAAGTATGTTCCTTCTTCAGAATGGATATCGCTCTGGTTCCCCAGTTGGCTCCTTTTGATACAGAATGATGTTGTTTCTTCAGATCCTAAATTTGATGCACCATTGCATTAGTATCTGCTTCTTCTCTTGCCAGGTTCAACTTGGCTTATTTTAATACAGAATTAGTGTTTTTTTCAGATCCTACTTTTGAGGCAGCAACAGTGTTTGGTGTGTTCTAGTCCTCACAGATGCTCAATCCATCACCATCTGAATAAAATAAAAAGAATATATAAATTTACAGAATTAACATTACATTCAGACCAGAGGACTATTATACTGGTGCCCGTTGCACGACGCTCTTGTAATGCTACAATAGTTGTAACTGGGCTCCCGCTACAATAGAAAGCGTTGACGTTACAATAGTTGTAGCCTACAAGAGTGTCGTGCAACGGGCACCTGAACGATACTAGCACTGTACAAGTGATAACTTGTTCCACATGTATGATGAGTTATGACTTGTAAAGATAGGATTGTCCTGTATCGTAGAACTGTGCCCTACACCTATGGCTCTCTTGTACAGCATGGGCGTAGAGTGACCAGTTAAAGTTGGAGTTACACCATTACCTTAAGAGTAATAGCATTTAGCACAGAAGAGCCGAGGGTATAGTTTCACAGAGCTTTCTTAGACGCTAAGGGACCATGGCACTCTCTTAGCAATGCATTAGCTATCGGTAAAGAGAGCGCTATGGTCCCTCAGCATCCACGAGAGCTCTGTGAAAGCATACCCTGATTCATAGCAGAAGAATTCAGATTCCATGCATAGTACATGTACTTCAGACTGATGGTGGTGTTGGAGAGTAACAAATTCTAATAAGAAAAGAGTTGGTCAATGTATTGGAAGACTTCCATAGGATGTCCAACCTTAGAGCCGTTCTGGTGGCACAGTTCTGGCAGCAGAGTTTTGGTGACAAAGTTCTGGCAGCAGAGTTTTGGTGGCACAGTTCTGGTGACAAAGTTCTGGCAGCAGAGTTTTGGTGGCACAGTTCTGGCAGCAGAGTTTTGGTGGCACAGTTCTGGGAACTTCCATCTTGATTAAGGCCAATAAATCTGACCACCTCTGACCGCCATATATCACAGTCCTTCTACTAGACTGACCACTCGAATAAGGCTTTTAGGACCATGGTAATTCAAGTTTATGACCATACTAACTCAAGTTGAGTACTTCCACGTACAAATACTGGTTACATTACATTAATTCTAGTGGAGGTACATGGTCCAATGCATTGCACAAAGACCACTCAGGTTTAAAGATAAGCATGATTGGGCCTGGCTAGTGCATTGATGGGCGACATATCTGAGACCACACACTGACACAGGCGGAAAATCTTGTGGTGGTACCTTAAGGGTTCGTTAAAAAATGTTGATTAACCCAGCATGAAATGGGTACCCGGTAGGATGAGATGAAAATGTGAATACTAACCTTCTAGTTCGTTAAATAGCCGCTAGGATTGTATACTCCCTAGGGAGTTGAAAAGGAACTTCATGGCAAACTGATCCATTAATCAAGGTAATAACATAGTACTATATGAGCATGCTTTTTATCATGGATTTGATGCAATATAAATGTCCATTATTACTATTATTTTTATTATCATCTAAAATTTATGGAAACATATAATTAATTATACAACGCAACAATAAAAGACAAGTATGGGTAGTGTTCGATCGCTAATTTAAATGTCATTACACGGAGGCCATTAAAGCTGCTACAGGGGACATTTGAAGATGTGAACAAGCAAGGTTAGAGCAATAACACCGCCCCAATATATCATATTGTCAGCAGACCGTGCCACTAAATCCTGTCTTTTCATATCAGTATTGATTATGTAGTTAACAGTAAATCTGGGGTATGGCTTCTCCAGCAAAGGGAAGTAATCCCACCTGGATTAAGCGATATCAATGAAAAACTCTGATTTTAATTTTCAATGTAAACATGAATGCTGGGACAAGTTATCAGTACACATGGATATGGCACACGTTTCTAAAGTTATATATAGCCTCATAAACTGATAAAATATTTAGAAATATATACTTTAAAACTTCCTATATTAGGTATGTCATGTAACGAAGACTGATATATATATTTATATTGATATACCGATACATGTATTTGTATTTGTAAATTTTTAACAATGTACCATAAACAGGTAGTCGTATGCAAGTATTTATATGAATATGCATGGTACCGATAATATATACCTACATCAATATGAAACTTGAAGATGAGTACTTGCATGAATATCGTACCTATTAAATTTTCCTTATATCAATATGACACTTAAAATTAGTACTTGCTTCAAAATGACACTAATAGTATGAGTTGTATACAGTACTTACATGATATGAATATGACACTTGTATGTCTACAACCATACACTGAATGTCCACACAGAAGAAAGTTTCCAAACAACATCGAAACTCTTGTGGTAATAGCAAACTACAAGTATGAGTACAAGTATACTCACAGATAAGAAGAGGATCAATCAATCATCTCATCTCAATATGAATACTTCACGATGTGAGAAATAACTGACATACTCCACGCGTGATATATCACTAACAACAGACCCCGGCACCGGCGACATTTGCTTAAAACAACCAGGTAATAATAACTTTTAATCCACGTCCTATATGTCTTGATATCGGATTGTCGTTCAAAGTGACTTCAAATTGCTCCATTGTGTTTGAACAAAAGCTCAATATCTGTGTTTGGGGGGAACGATCGCCGATAATATGGGGTGGCACAATTGACAATAATGGGCAGGGTGGGGGGATATTGATGTAAATCTGGGCCAGGTGATAATACCTGTATTCCCTGAGGTACAGTTTCACAAAGGAGTCAGTAACTTTACAGAACCACAGGTGTTAGGGTAGATGGACACCTAGTTCTATCTTGACAATCTCACATAAGGAAATATCACTAACTTATAATAACATGAAACATAAGCCCCTTCAACATGCGAGTCTGTCAAGTACCAGCGACAACAGAAAGCACTTTAGGAATATGATAGAACATTTTATATGTATAGTCACTTCAGGAAGTAAACATTGAAATGGATTTACATTTCTTTTCTTCCAATATTCTTACTGTACGTATCTTTATAGTTTATATAGTTAGAACTATAAGAAAGCAAATCTCAAATAGAAATATGAATCTTGTTTATGTTTAGTTTTAAAATATAGAAAAATTGGTAACTTATTATTCTGAGTTCAATGATAACGTTAGATCCTAATTACTGCAATGAAATGGATATGGAAATTAAATATTATTATTCCATTTACATACCGGTAATCCTCTCTTTTACTGTTTTTTAAATATAATATATAGACTACCGGTATATGAAAATTACATCTTTTATGTAATAATATTACTTTAACTCACATACTCAATAGCAGGTAAGGTGATTAAAAAAAACCACATGTACAATAAAATAACTACCGTACATACAGTGTAAGTGATTTATGACGTAACAAAACCCTTCAGAAACTTAGGGAAAAAAATGCTGAGAGTTATACCGTAAATACTGGTTGGTGCATGGAACAGTCTAACAAAGGTAGGTATGGAGGTACATTATAGATATCATGCTTACATGAGAGGGAAAGCACTTTACATTCACCTTAGTTACACAAGTTCTGTCAACTTTCAATGTACACATCTATGGAGGTTTCTCTGCACTCAGTGGTCAAACACAGGCTTCTCGTACAATGCCTACCTGTATTTACACTAAGGTACGGCAGATCTGTGATAGCCCAGACACAAACCGTTCAACGTTTCGATCTATTTCCAGTCTGCGTGGGACCCCGAGAAGCATTAAGCCATTCAGCAAGATCTTGACTGATAACGGGACATGACGCAAAGTTTGCCAACCGAGGACAATCCAGTGATTGGTGAACTATGGACGGTGTTACACCGTTACAAAATTACATTTTTGGAAAATGTTAAAAAAAAACATTAAAAAATAATTTCTTACAATAATGTCTTTGGTTATTTTGGTGACTGATTAGATAGGATTTAACTATGACTGACTGAGATTCCTGTTTTCTTTATGTTTCTCCACATGACCATAACCTTTTAATCTTGATCTGACAATATTCTGAATGAGCTGAGAGACATCAATACAGTATGAGTAGGTACGAATATTATTATTAGACATTTTAATTATGTTCTACATGATTTGTTTACCAACTTATTGTAAAGAAAAAGTAAAATAATTTCATTCAACATAATCAAAATTACACACAATAGATCTGGCTGCACAACTTTTTAGATCTGGCTGCACAACTTTTTGAGTAGGATTTATACTCAAGCTCAAATCCTATATGGAATTGTATGCATATATATGAACAAAGCCTTGAAAACATTTTGTAATCTCAATTCCAGAATCATTTTCACATTACACTTACTTCTTATATTGGTAAGCAAGCACCTTTATACAGTACATACCAAATAATATCCATAAATTTTCATCAATACCAAAGGGATATGGAGAAGAATGTAAAAATAATTCAGTCTTCCCTCAGTGGTATTTCTATTGTGTTTTCTACACAAAGGAGAAATTACAGGATCTATGACTGGAAAGCAACAATAGATCACAATACATCAGTTGGAAAGTAACAATAGATCACAATACATCAGTTGGAAAGTAACAATAGATCACAATACAATCATGAGCTGGTGAACTCAATAGTTCGGTGAACAATACCAAATGTACATATAATGCCCTGCTTTATATTTACATGTCCGTCAATGCCATGCAAATAACTGTATATTAATAACTGTCAAATACGACAAATCTTCCACGGCGCCATGCATGATAATCCTACAGAATGAGCAGATAGAGTGAGAGCATGTGACATTCCTGACCAAAGTATTCCAGGAGGTTTAACTCTTTCCCTGCTGGATTAGGAACATGCACTTCTCTTTTAGGCATCTTTAGTTGCATTCAGCATGGAGAGAGTTAACCATGCATTAAGTCAGTCATTGCAGACCTTTCGTAGCTCGTAGGACAACAGGATGTCAACAACAAACCTGGAGAAAATCTCATTTCAAGCCTGGTTTGACGAGATCTATATGTACAGGATTGGCAGTGGGAGATTTGATGGACATTTGATGGACATTTGATGGATACTAGGCACTGATGGCACAATGCATTAAGTACTATTTACTGCCAAGGAAAATCAATTTGATCCAATATCGGATATAAAAGACAGACATTTGCTAGTTATATATGTGTAACATTTGTTTATTACATTAGACTAATAAATGAAATGTAAATCTTGAAAGCGTTTCTAAACCCCCAATACAAAAACAATAATAATATATATATATATACGGTACCGGTACATCAACTGAAGAACCCTCAATAAACGGGTGAAAGGGCTATTGATCTATATTTTCGACATCTTTCTCTTTTAAAAAATATTATTCTTAGTTTTCATAGGTTTTTATAGGTGTCGTTTAGGAATAATAATATCTAGGTGTTCTAGGAATAGGAATATCTGGTTGTCTTCAAGGATAGAAATATCTAGGTGTCTTAATATAAAGGAAGAATAATATCTAGATGTCCTCTAGGAAGAGGAATATCTACATTATTTTCTTTATAAACTCGAACAGAAAATAATTAAATTTGTAGCTGTTTGAATTATTATACAAATATGAAGGTAGATGTCCTGTATGAGTATGAATATCTAGGTGTCCTCAAGGAAGAGGTATAGAATATATAATACCATAGAACATATATAGAAAACATGACTCCATAGCATATTCTTCTCCACAGAGCACAAGATTCCACGGACCATACAGCATTACAGCTACATACTGTAGAACACAAGACTCCATAGAACACAAGACTCCATAGAGCACAAGACTCCATAGAACACAAGACTCCATAGAACACAAGACTCTACTACCAAATATACCAAGGATTAAAATATATACTAAATTGGCCATAAAACGGTATGATCATCCAAGCTAAGACTCGCAGACATCAGGCAGGCGTAACTCCTGACAGGCAGGGCATTGTCACGGAACAACAGCTAATCTACGCCGTCTATCCCGGAACAGCCAGTCTCTCCTGTGTATGGTAGTAATAGATTACCATTGTAAACAGCATTATCTACATACGATGTTAAGTATTGTTAGTTATAGCGAGGTGTCTTTAGCACTCGTATTCATATCAAGAATATACTGTTTTGCTGTACAGGGTGTCGCAGTCATCTGGTACTGTATTGCACAGGGTGTCGCAGTCAACTGGTATTGTATTGCACAGGGGATATAACACTGTATTGAGAATTCTACCCTGGGGGGTGGGGTTTTGATGGAAGGCATGGTTACATTTGGGCTTTATATTAGCAGAGCTTTGAAGAACTAAAACATTATTTTACATAATATGCTTAACATTTGAATTGCTATAGTGATATCAATCTATCGGCAATTTATACATTGTGTTATTGATTAGTCAGGTGTATCTGATTTATTGTATGGATATTAGGAACACTTCATTAGGCTTAACCTTCTTGGCTCGATTAATTCACAATTATTAATGAATGATAAGGTCAATGACACACACATTTTTGTTGTTGTTGTTAAATTGCACATTTTTATTACTAGTACATTACACTATAACACCAGTGTATAAAACTCCAGCAATTTCACTGCCAGACACAAGGACTGGTAAGCAAAATAAAAATTAAAAAAATGCACGTGCAAGGCTAAAACTTCACCAGTCCTTCACCAGTCCTTTCTAAAGATGATACATAGTTTGGCATCACATGCATTGATACTCCTATTTGGTAGATTATTTTCATTAAATACCTCAATTTCTTATTTTCAATTACCTACCGGTAACCCAAATTAAAATTCAGAATTTTTACATTTAAAAAAAGAAAATTATAAAATATTTCGAGGACATATTATTTTATGTAGAGTGGCTAGTAAATTTTAATAATGATAACTTCAAAGTCAGAATAAGATAAGAATATTAGAAGATGACAACTAATAAAGTACAAGTTTTACAACTGTTTACTTGTTCTGGTACTAGTTTTGTGAAATTGCTATGTAAGTAAGGCGTTGTGGTGTTTCCAGTGATTGAGATAAATGAGGTTCTTGTAGCGAGAATGACAGTAAAATCTTGGCATTCTGTTGACAGTGTGTTTTTGAGGTTGATAGCAGCCTGACAGTAGTCTGATAGTAGCATACAAGTAGGAATTTAGTATGTGTACGAAGTGACAGACATATCTCTCCACGTTTGTCCACCCTCAGTGTTTACATCCACTACACCCCCTGACCTTACCCCTCCTGGTAGGTAGTGCTCCTTTCTAGCTGTTCTGTCTGTACTTTCTGTCCGATGCATGCGCAGTTACACTGTGCAGTGTTGATAATTTGTATCTGCACATGTGTCGGACAGAAAGTACAGACAGAACTATAGGCACAGCTTTCTATAGGGCATCTGCAGTTGCCACCATGAAGAGAGAGAGGTAGTGCTCCTTTCTGGCTGTTCTGTCTATACTTTCTGTCCGAGACATGAGCAGTTACACTGTTCTAGCTGTTCTGTCTATACTTTCTGTCTGAGACATGTGCTGTTACAAAGGATCAACACCGCACAATGTAACTGCGCATGTCTCAGACAGAAAGTACAGACAGAACAGTGTAACTGCGAATGTCTCGGACAGAAAGTACAGACAGAACGGCTAGCAAGGAGCACTACCGGAGTTAATAATAGGGCATCTGCAGTTGCCACCAGCATGGAGAGAGAGAGAGAGAGTTAATAATAGGGCATCTGCAGTTGCCACCAGCATGGAGAGAGTTAATAATAGGGCATCTGCAGTTGCCTCTTGGAGGGAGAGAGTTAATATTCTCCCTGATGGATTAATTTCAATAGATATTGTTTATAGGGCATCTGCAGTTTCCATGGAGAAGGTTAAATTAGCATTCACTATCATGCACCCTAGGTCACCAGAAAGTAGAAAGTTAGCATTCTCCCTAATACATTAACCAGTCACTGCTGTTGATAGGGCATCCACAGTTACCACTGACAAGGAAAGAGTTAAATGAATCTTTACTCATATATTAGTCACAACTGATGCTGTGTTTATTGGGCATCTAAACTGTTGCCACTGGCACGGATAGAGTTAACCTCCTCCATGATAGATTAGTCACATTATCACTTCTGTCAATAAGGTATTAATTAGATCTTCCTCCAGGAGAGATAGAGTTAATCGTTTCTCTAAATGATTACTTACAAATTACATGTTTACCATACATGTATAAAAATAAGCTTTACCACTTGATTACCAATCCTCATTAATTTTCTTTAGAATAAATATTATTTAAAAAACATTCACAACTCTCAAGTAATTTATTATTTCCTTTGTTGTAGTTCTGATTTATCAATTAGAGTAAATCTTAGTATGAGAATTACAGTACTCTAATAATTTAAACCCTCTATTAGTTTGATCACATATATTTGTTCCAACCCCAAAAATATGAACATTTTCAAATATATGTTTATTTTAACGATATAATGTTCCTAAATGGTATATAAAGTTTCCTCCATAAACGTCACTACCTGTGATTACCAATAATTGCTTTTTAAATCACTCGTTATCATTCAGGCCACAAATAGAACATATTTTTAATAGACCAACATTCTCGTAAGCTTTCCAAATTCATAATTTATTACACTGAAGCAATTTATTTACCCCCACTGCCACGTCAGTCACATTCCCCGAGAGGTGTTCACCAAGTCGAGCTTATCTAAACACTTATGGCGTTGGATTTATTCTTCGATCTCTGTAATCCTCGGATAACTACATAGATAGCCACACATGTGGAGATTTAGCCCACTGACTTCCAGACGAATACACCATCGGGGTCAGTTTCAGTGCCAACATTATAAATTGTAAGTTACCGTAATACATGGACACTGCAGAATTATCTCTGAGTAGACAGTGATATCTGTGGACAAGTTGTTAAAGTTACATGGTTAGAAATGCAGGAGCACTGCTGTTTCAAACAAAACTGTACCGTATTATAAGTTGGAAGTACATACCTTTACATCATGTCATTTATAAGCCAAAATTTAAAAAATGGTTTGTTTCCCCTCAATCCAACTGTCTGATGAAAAAGACCCAGAGTCCTCAAGTGTTTTATCAGACAAGACAAGTTGTAAATATTTTTTTTCTCTCTCAGGATCGACATCAGCATTTATGTTTATACTTCAAATGTAGAAGTATAAACTTTCTTTGTGGCAAGAAAAAAGATTCCTCCTACCTACCATCAGTGAAGTACATGGTCGGCTGAGGGGAAACAAGCATATATTTAATTGTGGCCTTATGGAACATTTCTCTGACGTGGTAATGTATTTGAGTGCAGGGTGTTATATAGCTACACTACAGTGATTGTCTTCTTTCAAACAATAGAAATAATTAAATTGTAAAAACTTTAAATATATGAATTTCAGAACACACTTTCAATAAATTCATTCAATAAATAAAAATGAAAAAAAAATCCCAACATATTTACAAAGTGTATGTATTAGAAATGAAGAAACCAGTAGTATCCTGTTTCTTTCAGTTTGGGCTTAAATATTGTACATTTGTACTTACTAACTGTGAGTCCCATTAACTTCCATAGTATAGATAGACCCTCTATCCTCACACGGGTGATACCATGTCCTCACGTGTAATATCCCGTCCTCATACAAGTGATGACTGACTATTACATCCACACCTGTAATCAACGAAGGCAACACCTGTCTGTCTGTCTGTCCGTCGCCCTACAATTCTGAGTAACGGACTACCGACAAAAGGAAGGAGATCGCCTTTAAGATCAATCCTAGCAACCCGTACAGGCCCCTCCTGGCAGCAGGGGATCAGCGCGGGTATAGGTAGGGTGGTACAGCGATATCCCTCAGGATTGTGTTGTGTGTGTAGAGGCCTGCACAATGCCGGGGCTCAGCTGATCACTAGCCCATTGATTGTTGCTTATTGACCTCCCGGGATTATCTGTAAACTGCCAATGTTGGCACATTGCAAGTGATACTTTAACTTATATAGTATACTTAGTTATAAATATATTTACAAGTCCTATAGTTTGTCATAGCATTTTTTTTCTGTCTCTAAAATTATACCTTTTTATTTATTGGAGAGAAAAAATTAAGAGATGTTAACCCTCTCCCTACTGGATTAAGCACAGCTCGTTAGGGCATCTTTGGTTGCCTCCAGCATGGAGAGAGTTAATTAACTTAAAAAATTAAGAGATGTTACTAATGTTTATTAATATTGCTTTCATTGTAATTAAAGGATTAAAATTTCCTTTCGTTGTCATATCAAGATAATTGGCTATTTTCATATTCATAAAAGTAAATCTATTTATTAATTTATTTTAATTGGTGTCATAATATATACATGTATTTGTATTGAATTATAAAAAGCAAACATTTATCTATAAAATTGGACATATAATTTAATTTATCAGCATTGTCTTTTTTACCTTGGATAAGTTTCACAAAGTTTCACAAAGTAATTGTAGCACTAGATTTGTGTACATCACTGTTAACCCTCTCTCTACTGGATTAAGCACAGCTCGTTAGGGCATCTTTCGTAGCCTTCAGCATGGAAAGAGTTAATTAACCATAGTGCTAAATTTGCATTGAGAAACTCGACAGCAATTTGGGATGCAATATTACGCATGTGTAGAGTACATAAAACATTATAATCTTTCATTCAACTACATCATAGGTTATAAGCATTATTGCAGGTTTTCCTCCCTATAAAGCCATCGTAGTGACATCACTGAAATGCTATAGAAAACCCCAACTCACACATACAGTACAATTAACATCTATTAATGTACATCGATTCCTGGCAACAGAAAAAGTAATTTGGGAAACAAGTGTACGATGAAGTTGTACATGTTTATAAGGTACGCACAAGCAAGCAAACAACACCATTGAAAGTTTTAAGCGAACCGAACCTTTGCTCCGAATCGCTCGATCTGCAGCAGTGTTGACAAGACACACTTGATGAAGTTCTACAGCTCACTTAGTCAGCCGTTTAACGGCACCGATTCATTGAAACCAAACAGGACCCCCCACTTATCCTTTCAAAGCTTACCCAAACAAAATCTCCCACGTGTAAAGAAGGAATCTATACGTCTCACTCCCGAGCAGCATCAGCCAAATCTCCGCGGGTTGTTGTACATCACGTGCGGGTGATCACAGAAAGTTAATCAGGTATAGATCTATTGGTATTCGTCCGTAGTGCCGTAATACACCGTGCTGGTTCTGCGTTCGGCGGAGTCGGCCAGACAAAACACTAGGGTGATATCGGGACACCATTAGGAGATTTTCAAATGGGACGTGGGTCAATTGACGGCTTGGGAGATAATCCAACCCTTTGTGGACCCCCCACCCTCCTTCCCACCTCGGAGACATGGATAACTTCAAGTCACAGTCTACGTCAGTACCACCGGTGAACCAATCACAGTTCATATTTCAATGGTTTAATGTACTGTGTGGATTTAAGGAGATTAACTAAAATAAATTAATCAATTTTATACACCATAAATATCTTCCCAAGTGCAATGATGTTACAAATATTATATACATGTATCTACAAATTTTATGTAAATCATACAAGTTTTATCCAGTGAATCATGCAATTATCAAAGCAACTGCAATTCCGTTCAATATGTTTCGTAGTTAATAGTTGATTAATAATTAAATTTAAGATACCGTATTACAATAAATTAATAAAATGCAGTAAATTTATAACATATTGGTACCACAGTATTACCAGTACTATCATGTTTACCAAAGTTCACTGTCTGTTCTTAACTATTTCTGCATGTGATCGGGCAAGTTAACTCGCATTCAACAGGGAGAGGGTTAAAACATGAATGAAACTTTCAAATATATATAAATATATAGACCTATACTCTACAAATTAAATTACATGCCAGCAGATAGTTTCTGTGGGTGTTTTCTACCAAATTTCAGAACCCTTCTTTTAACCCTCTCCATGCTGGAGGCTACCGGAGATGCCCCATGCATCAGTGTCTGTGCCTAATCCAACAGGAAGAGGGTTAATTTGCACATAAGTTCTTAAAGAGTACCTGGAGTTTGTAGATATCTGTTAATGCTTCTACCGTATTTTAAGCCAATATAAAGAACAATGTACATGTTCAGAAAGACTACTGACCCTAAACTAATTTTGTTGAGTATACTAGACAAAAACACATTGGCACAGCGGCTCTATATGCTTTAACCCTCTCCCTGCTGGATTAGACAAAGATACAGCTCTTTAGGGCATCTCTGGTTGCCTTCAGCATGGACAGGGTTAACATTATTTAGGGCCTATCTGGTTGCCTTCAGCATGAACAGGGTTAACAGTTTATCTTTACATGTTCAGACTTCATCATGATCGTCATGGACAGAGTATATAAACCACTGTTCAGGATTAGCTATATGACTTGTAATTGTAATTAAAAGCTAGTTAGAAACGTGAGGATGAATATATTTTCCACGTCTAATTTAGATAACAAAGTTCCTTTCTCCAGTCAGGATCAAGAGCTTTCTGTTGACCCCTCACAGTGAGGCTAGCGATACGTGCACCAAGCATAATAATACTTGTACTTGGGTTTAATACACATGTACTCGGGTTCATATTGTGACAAGAAACGAATACTCCATTATAAGAATAGTAAAGTTTATAAAAGAAAGGTGAAAGTAAAGATTTTAAGTATTTGACTAGATGTGTTACATAATATTTTAATGTTTTTAATGGCGAGAATGCTTCATACACAAATGCTTCACCCTCAAATGTTTCAGAAAACACATTATAGCTACGGTATATAAATATTTCAAAATTTCTTTAACATAAATCTTTTTAACCCTCTCCCTGCTGGATTCGGCAAAAGCACTCCTCATTAGGGCATGAACGGTTGCCTTCAGCAGGGAGAGGGTTAATACATGTAATAATAATGTCCACATAATATGTCATATCTACACTTGGAAGCATTCTCATAGCCTTACATTATTGTTACCCCAGTCAATGGATCCGATCAATGTACACTCATTCTACTTTCCCAACTCACTGGGGAGTATACAATTCAAGCTGACATTTAATATTCCATATCATCCTACCAGGTACCCATATACAGCTGGATGGACTCGCTACCTCTGTATCGCCACGGTCCATCGTCGCAAATGGGTGAAAGATTCCCGCAGCGAAGTTAAACTCCATAATTACTTACCGGTACTCACTCACCATGCTCAAAAAAGACTCCAAGTGCAACATGCATCTGACCAGGATCTATCTACCATTGTGAGTAATATATTCACCTGCAACAAAACACCGCACACAGAAATATGATACAGCACTATGTATATGTAACCAAACAAAACACATACTGTAACTAATATAAGTAAACATTTCAAAAGAGTAAACCCGTGACAGAACTTTAAAAAACATGCAGACCCATTAAGATCATAAACTTAAAGGACATAAAATATATCTTTGTGTTGTAAAATGACTGTAAAAGAATGCTGTATTGTGTGACATTACATGATACAATGTAGGTCAATTGTTATTATTACTGGCAATACCATGCAACTACAACAAGAAACAGATTGCGAACTTGAAAGGTGTTAGCTAACCTTATTGCTAAAATGGATTTATATATTTCTGCAGATTCTTATTAAATTTCCAATGAGTGATTTAATAAGTATTTAAATTCATTATTTAATAATGAGATAAATATTATATTCTGTTTAAAATAAAAAAATAAGTACAATTAAAAAGCACTCCATAGTACCAAATATTTTGTTATGGAATAAATATTTCTACCTTTTCAACATACAGATTTTAGTTTGTAATCCCACCCCCTACCACAGACCAATATTTGATAAACAAAATGTTTGTAGAACAGCCATACCACATAACATTTAGTCACAAATGATCATCCAAATCTTCGATCACTATTACTCACCAAAATTCAAAAGGCTTTTAAAAATAAGTAAACATAACCTTCATTTAAAAAAATACCTCACACATGTTCAACAGGATTTCATACCCAATATCTATTTCAAAGATAACAGTAATTCACTCGCTTATTACGCAAAAAATGTGCCAAATTAAAGCGATTGCGATCTTCAGTGCTTCATGTGCCAGTAATTCACATTCAATCTCCAGCATGCATTGCTAATACTATATCTCATGCGTCTCTAGTTGACCTCCGACCTGGTGACATTCGATATCCAAGGGTGTAGACATGTTAAGAATAGCCTGAGAATGCATGCGTATATAGATCGTATCAGGGGTAATAATATTGTATCATATTTTTCTCTAGCAACGCACAAATACATGTAACTGTTTGCCACTCTACAGGACGTTATGTTGGCTTAATGATATAAAAGTGGTTGTTTTGTTTTGCAATACCAATAATTTTTTTAGCTAAAACTTACTTTATAACTCAAATTGAAATGTACATGTATTTATAAAAGACAATCAAAGCATTACTGGGTTACGGTATGACATGTACTTATTTTTAATATTTTTCTTAAGAGACTTTGTTTAAATGATCCACTACACCAATGTAATATCCATGTTCTATCATGATCATCTTGGAAATGTAATTCCAGGAACCTTTTTAAATTTTAATTTATTATATTTTTTAAATTCACATAAATGTCAGGAACTGTAAGTGGACACAAGACAGTCTGTAATTCATCCTAAATCCAGTGACATAAACTGGTTAAAATCATTTTAGCATTGACTCGCTTAACCCGGGCAGCCGATGATATCCCATTGTGAAACAACATGAAAATGTCCTGATGCAGACATTACTCACAGAAACCATTACAAGTGTCACAAGCATGCGCACCATACTTTTCATGATACTGGTATATCGTCTAGATATTTTCATGGTTTAAGTTCATTGGAATATTTTTTATTAAGCCTATAGTTCCATTTTCAAACATAACTTTGATTAGCAAGTATCTACCTGTAATGTTATATCTCAGATTAGCAGTCACCAAATGCCTGTTCCTGGAAATGAGCCAGACAAAAACTTAGTCCTTATATATGGATCCCTGCGGCGGGTTCAAACTCAAGATCTTTGGCTGTTGTCTGACACTTTACCACTTCACTACGATAGATCAATTACTGAATGAATGAATGAATTCTATGTCGCACCAGGAATATTTCACCAATACGTGACAAATAGATCGATTAGAGTAGGACTTTTATCCAATAACGACAAGTAAAGAAGTAGAACACAACTGCACATATTTGACATATTTAATAAACAAAAAATGATTTTGTCATGCAGAAATTGGTATAAATATTGAATTAAGAAATAATAGAACACATTATATTTTTCAGTTGCCTGCAATATATGCTTCATGAATCACAGCATATTTAACATAGTAACTAATATATTTATAATGTCAGATTTCATAATTGTTCAGAAACAGGTAATAGTACACAGATACACAAATAAGAATAGAAGAGAACAAACATTATGAACTACACCGACATATCATACAAAAGCTGATATTATATCAATCCCTTTCTAGTATTACTACAACAAAACTTGTTTAAAGGGCAAGACCATAATGATTTAAAAGTAGTTTCTTTCAAACGTTTATGGTCTCTAAAAATAGATTATATTAT
>JAVCKZ010075720.1:0-13229 GCA_034780755.1 Lepetodrilus elevatus
GTTCCCTTAAATTTTTCTTTCAGTATATTATAATAATAATAATAATAAAAATAATAATAATTTTAAAAAATAAAATAATAATAATAATAATAATAATAATAATAATAGTAATAATAATAATAATAATAATAAAGTTCCAATCAGATCATAATTCGAAGAGCTTGCCAAATTCTCAAGATTAAAACTGGATATACCGTATAACACTTTAGTCAGACTCTCTAAATGTACTGACCCTCATGCATGCTTCACACATCCATCATGTGGCACGTGACCTTTGACATACTTCACAAGGCTGCGAGCAATCTAGCATTATACACAGCATTGGCAATATTTGTAAATGTCAAACATACGTTATAACAGTTGGTGACCATACTGTTAGCCAAACCGACAAAAAAAATCATTTAAAACATAATATTACTGATGTTTGTGTCATCAGTCTGCCAGAGTCGGAGGTACACGTTTTGTATTCCCGCATGTACATGTCAACAAGAATACAAGGATATTTTATTTTCCTATACATATATTTATTAATATGGTCGCTTATGTGGTATTTTGCTGAGGATTCTGTGAACAAACCGACCGCAGAATAATTCACCGCAATGAATAATGCATAACGACAATGTCAGAATTATAACGACCGTATCAGAATAATAACAATCGTATCAGAATACGTCATTTAATAATATTAAGTACCGAGACATTACTATAAATTACGTATCACATAGTGGTTACAATATTCCCACTAGTAACGTTATAATACAATATTATATCTGATAACCAGATAACATACATACTATACTAAACCGTCAACGCAACCATTGTTCATGCAGAATTAGTCAGTAAAACCTTGTATCAGATACCTATACGTGTTCTTTTGTGGTTCGCATGTCACCTATCCTATCTCATATCGATTTTTGCTTACCTTGGTTCTAAAAAAAAGCAGTTTGAATAACATTTCAACAACACCATTGTAGCATTGAAGAAAATCCTATATTGCTGATTTTCGATTTGCATGTCACCTATCTTATCTCCTGTCGATTGTTGCTTACCTTGTTCTAAAAAAACCCAGATCAACTTAATAAAACCTCAACAATAATATTGAAGAAAATCCTATATTGCTGGTTTTCGATTTGCATCTCACCTATCTTATCTCCTGTCGATTGTTGCTTACCTTGTTCTCAACAAGAAGCATATACATATCAACTGAATAAAACTTCAGCAACACCGTTGACAACCATCCTGTGTTCTGTTCAGCTAGGGAGAGTCCAGACGGCTGTCCACACACAACGATGTACGTTGCGCACGTACTCCACTGGCCCGACTAGGTAGTGCCAATATGGCGCACAACCAGTGACACACGGATGGAAACACGATATTCAGACCAAGAAAGCGACAGCAAGTGTTGTCGATTTAGTTACATCGTCCTACAAATGCATGTGTGTATATAACGGGCACAGACTCCGGAGTATATATACGTACATGTTTCACGGTATGCAAATTGTAGCCTACCAATGAAGTAGGTTGTCGATGATTGTGATTTAAATGTATTAGCGTCTGTCACTCTATAGATTTTTTTTTAAATGCCATGCAATTGAGGTATGATAATACGTACAAAAATAGCGTCACCCTACGTCAACCAACAGGACGAAGTTACCATAAAAGATCGGTGAACTACCTTTGATAGTTCGTCACTACTGGGCTTTTTTCATACGACCAGTCTCGTTAAAATCCCATCTTCCGTGACACTCCACATACAATACGATGCATTTACTATTCAGGTACAGTTATATCGCGGCTAGACTAGACTAGACTAGTTCTAGTATACGAGTGTGAAGATATTATACCGTTTACGTATCAATCCTTTACAGTATTACGGTATACCCACCGACAAGCATTCTATTCCTTGGGTCCCGTTTGACAAAACAATCATAGCGCTACGCGAGTCGTAACTCGTATGTATACGTTATGATGGAGTACGGTACGGTCGTTTCTTGTAGCGCTAAGTACTATCGTTCGAAGGAACCGGCATAAGGATGGCAACAGCTGGTGCAGCAAATAATAGTCGAAGTAACGTTACTCAACCGAGATGAAATGTTCGGGTAAAATTATTGAGGACCCATGAATGCAGACAGTTACAAGACAGCTACAAGACATACTGATGGACTGCAATGGAAAAGCATAGACCCCGGATCCAAACTGTGGAGAACAAACATTTACAGACCGTATCCTTTTGAAATCTGAACTGCCGAACTGTTCACTATGGATCACATGGCCTGGAATAGATTTGGAGAAGAACCAAGTCCTGTGACATAGACGATGACGTCACAGAGTGACGATTTTAGATGATGTAAACGCCCAGCTGTCTTCCCCCAATATACATTTTGATATCAAATATATCAACACGAGTACTGTGAAAATAACAAAAATCCGAGGCTTTACAGAGGTACGGTTATCAATAATAAGAGTTGATATATTTTATATCACAAGAAAAAAGGTTGAGATTCTATTTACCATACAATGTCATTAGTTTTTCCGTGATGTCAATGACTAAGTTGCAGTGCATTGGCACGATATATGGATCCTATTTTAAAAGTATTGAAGAACAAACTAAAACTTTATAAATGTTTTCCTGTGATGTAAATAACTAAGTTGCAATATTGACAAGCTCTAATAATGTTCACGATGGTAAAACAATCGACGTAGACGACATGGCGGTTAAGTGTATATCCTGTTCAGTGTTGTAGTAAATATTTCGCATGATCGGCGATATCTTCTTTTGATCTCCCACTAGTTATATCTACTGCGGAAGCCAGTATATTGGGTGATAAATTTCACTATCCTACTGTGATGTTCCTAGGTCCACAATAAAACAGTAAGCCTATAACCCTGCAGCTAGTTTGATGTTAATAGTTTCGCTTAGAATGCTATTCGACTTGTTACAGGATACAGAACATGTAAACAACACATGCACTCTTTTCATACAATTTATGTTCTCTAGTTCTATAGTGGGAATTCATGTAACTTTTTATAAAGCAACCAGACACTCCCAATTCTACCCCAGGCCCCGATATTACGAAACTTTCTGAGCACAAAAACGTACTCAGACTATGACGTCACATGACGTTGGTTTTATGAACAACATTCTGAGTTGAGCACAGAAACGTACTCAGAAAAGTTTCGTAATCTCGGGGCCAGGTGCTTGCATTGTTGGAATTTGTGCTATAGAAATCCGGCCTTGTCATTGACATATAGCCTTGCAACGTCTATCCAGCCTATAGCAATAGCTTGCGATGTATAGCAATTGCGATGCACAATTATCCCTGTCGTCTTCGCCTTAAAACGAATGTGTCAATCTCGTACACGTATTCAATTACACAATGTTCTTTTACAAGTGTATTTGCTTTCGAATTCCTTCATTATACCACGAGAGAAAGAGATTTGATGACGATAGCATGGGCTGCAGTAGTAACTTAGTAAGGCTGAGAGCTATATGTCTCGTCATAGCGCAATGGCGGCATACAGGTGGCAGTTTAGATCATAATAATATAAATAATAAAATAATCTATTTATATAGCGTCCGGTTCTAGTTACAGGCGAATAACATTACATCTGTCTAAGATGGCGTTATGGTAGTTAGGATTATTTTATTGGATGCATCATCATCTAGTGGCGGATCCAGGATTTTTTTAAAGGGGGGTGGCTAGTACTTTTAATTGGTCTAGTTATGACAATTACATAAAAGCGAATTGGAAACTAGTAAAAAAACACTTACTAGTACAGGATTGCAAACCTCATTTAAGCATGTTATTCAAGAGCGCGGAATCCGTTATTTCTATATGGTGTTTAGGGGATATGGGCCTTAGATGCGATTTCCTGCAATATGTAGAGCATATATTTGTTGTGAAAGATTTACTGTAAAAAGTGGCAAATTATCGGCATTAAAATAATTTGAAGTACTAAATGGTAGTAATATAATAAATAATCACGTTATGTAACCAACTTTTCAGGAAACGCAGAACAAAATCGGTAATAAAAACGAATAATGTACACATCTTTGGATAGATCTATATGTTCGGTATCTCCACAACAGTCATCATGAGTCAGGACATTTTGGTGTCCAGGTGCACTCCTGTCAAAATATGTTTCACATATCCCTACTTTACTTGGGATCGGACAGTCATATTACATCTGAACAATTGTCTGAGTAGGATATCAGTGTTCTGCTCGGGTTTCTTTCGATCACTGATCCTTGGAATTTACCTGAACATACCACACCATATCATTAATTCCATTGACGTAGTTCATTTTCCTTTATTAACATTAACAAATACTGATCAGCTTATTGGCCTCTGATTATCGGTATTTATTATCAGTGCAGATTGGCTATGAAGATCGAGATGACCTTCCCTGATAATTGAAGATCTATTTTCAATCATCATAGTTTCATTAAATATAGGCCACTCTTGCTAATAATGATTGTTACAGCTAATATACTGAACGCATGTAACAACTCGAGGGGATACGAATGATCTCAATCTCATTAAAATCAGATCCGAAACCGACGCTCAGATACTAGTCTTTGGATAGTCTGTATGCGATTAATATAATTTATATTTAAACTATTTACTTTAACCCTCCTGAGACTATGGATAGTCTAATATAATATTTGGACATCCGCTATGGTTTCGCAAAGAATATAAACATATATATTTAAGGAGCAAAATGAGTTATACATTTAATTAGATTGGAATTATATATATAATATATGTGGCAGAAATTATCAGGATGAACTGAAGATGAGTATATCTTAATTGGGTTGAGTGTAGCTTATAATTGCTCCTCTGATGTCAGTGTTGAAGACGTCGATGGTTTTCTGAAGTGGCACGCCAGTTCCGCATGGCATTCCTATTTTGATGGACGGCATTAATTCGAGAAGTATCTGCCTCAACCCCAGTGTGAGACATTAACAAGAGAGGTATCAAAGACATCAGGGCCAATTAAAAATGACTTAGCAAAGCTCGGACCATGAAATCGCGGAAAGTAGGTGCACATTTAGATATAGAATTATTATATTTACTTAGACAATCGGTCTTTGCCAAAGTGTATTAGCTTATATTAGACCGAGTGAATTTAGCTAAGACATTGGCCATCGGGCCACTGCTAATGTCGCACACTGCAAGCCGGTACCGATGGTAGAGAGGGCACAGGGTACCAGGTGGGTGAGTGGGTGGATGTGGAGTTTAACGTCGCTGCGGGAATCTTTCACCCATTGCACTGGGTACCAGATTGTATCTGCCTATGCATTGCAGCTGACGGATTTTATTTTATATTATTTATCCTCCTAGCTGCTTCCGGCATTCTTCTCTCCTTTTTTGGGTTTTTTGATTTGGGGTTTTAGAGCTGCTTGCAAGATTGTTTCATGCATATCACTGATTGTCAGTTTAACGCAGGAAGAAACCCGCAACATCCGTAGCGCCGAATGTTGCAGTAAACCAGCAAGTACCGGATGGTATTGACAGACCAAGGATGATAGCTGCATTGCCACAGTACCGACAGCACATCCTATCATGGTATAATATCAACAAGGTACCTTTCGCGAACCACGATGCCGGTCTCCCGGGGCCTTTGGCACCGAAGTCCAAACGTTCTACTAATTAATGCCCTGTAGGTATACCACCCCTCATCCTATCATTCCTCCTATAGGAGAGTTCCTGCTTGTACGAGTAATTACTAAATAGTCATCCACTGGCATAGATGCAAATCCCTTCACTAGTTTCATGAGATTACGAAACCTTTCTGTAAAGTACAATTTCATCCTCAGCTCAAAGATTTTCTCATAAATCCCCGCATAAAATTTGAGCTTGAGCATGAAATCGTACTCGAAACGTTTCGTAATTTCTGGACCTGCATGTCCTTCCTATCTAACGGCTGTAACAACGCAGATTCGGCTGGAATAACATGCGTAACGGTTGGAAAGGGATGGTTACCGGCATGAATTGCGTCCGGAGGTATTAACCCTTGTTCGGTTCTCTTGCGCTTCAGCGTACACAGCAAACACTGCTGTTCCTGTCGTAGTCTGATGTGTTTGTGAACACGGCCGCCCTAGGATTAACTTGCTCCAGGGTAACGTTTTTCATCACGGTACGGGTCACGTATCTTAATTAGCGCTCTATTCTATAGTAGGCCTACTGAACTCTATATTCGGATCATATCGGGCGATACTTTGAATATTGTCGGCCATCGCTTAAAATTTCCTCGTCAAAAAGCATAGGTTTTGTGTCACAGTTATAGAAGATAATATGGCGACAATATGTAATGGATGAACGAACGAACGAAAGCGTACCGGATCGACATTATTTCGCGAAAGTGTTTGTGTGAAGTGGCTCATGCAGACGACCCGGAGCGACCCCTGGTGGTAACCTCAACTCATATTTGCCATCAACAATATATTGCTCTTTGACGTCACTCACATCATAATGAAAGTAACTGTCATACGGGGACCATCAGTACAACAACTGAAAATCCGGGTTTAGAATAAATAATCTGGCAATATTACAGCTGCACCCATGCCTGTAATATATTGCAGCATAAACGATACTTAGTGAAGTTTATCATAGGCATACATTATGTTTATGTCACTTCGTGAATTTTTAAAATACGCTGAACAATATTATCAGAGTGAACCTATCAGATACCTTCACCTTTTCCCCGGTCATATTAGTACAGATTATGCCCCTGGCTAGAAAACATCTGTTTGACGTTTTTATTGCCTGAGTAAGGGTTGGTTGTAGAGAAAATACGGTTTGTGTATACATACATGTATTTATATTGTGCACATATACAATTAAAACTCTATAAAAAAACATTATTAGAGAATGCTTACTGTGACCATTAAGTAGGTCAACTATAGTTTCAATCGCCACCATCTACAATAGGGACGGACATTTTGTCTGTCATAATTTAATATTTCTGTGGGAAAATGCTTGTAGATTTAGGGGATATTTATTTATATAGTTTGTAATACATTCACATTGCCGATCTATTGTGGAACACCACGATATGCTACGTGAAGGTAATATCAATATTGTCACGTACCGTGCGCACGATGAATCATGTGACATGATTTTAAATTATGAAAATATGCCTCATTATATGGATATATGTCTATACGCGCCTCTCTCTCTCTCTCTCTCTCTCTCTCTCTCTCTCTCTCTCTCTCTGTCTGTCTATGGATGTGTGTGATCGCTCTGTCGCCATTTATCTGAATATAGATCCTATCTATTCCTGATTCCCTAATAATTTTCGTTCTAGGGATGATGTTTCTGTGTTAAAACAAAGCAGAGCACATGTAAATCTGTTCGCGTCATCAATAATCACGTGACTGTCATTCTTGCCCATCTTGCGGTATGCTTATCTTGTAATACCTGATTAATTATAAAGGTAACACGCGGAAATCTGGTAATCTCTGTATATGTTTGTGAAACAAGGACTACCACTATTCTAATAGTCAGGCGCGTAGCTGCCTATTAGCAGATACGCAGACGCTTGGAACCACATCAATTTCCATATATTTTAAACAAAACATATACAGTTACAGTACCGGCGATTCCACATTAAAATACCCCTAGCTAGTCCATTATATACAACATAAGTGTAAGGAGATAGGGTTATGTAATTTTAGTGTATCCCACAGTTCGTGCGATTGGCTGGCTATATATAACCAGCCAATCACACTTGATTTGAAAATTTGGACAAATATTTTCCGAACTTACTACATATACTATACATTTCTTTTCAACTTTTTCAGAGAATCTTCAACAACCAGTCAATGAAGACGAAGCCTACGGAACAATCAGAACTCTCCAGGCAACAAAGGCAGGTCAGCGCAGGTCAAGGTCACGAGGAAGCCGGACGCGACCTCTCTCAGCTTCACGACAAAATCACAGCCGGTCAACATCTCGCGAGAAAAGAGCATCAACGCCTGAAGTAAACAAGAACATTTCTAACAATCAGACTGAGGACCTCAATAAAAGTAGGGGGAAATCTCGAAGTAGGTCAAATTCAATGTCAAGGTCATCGTCAGGGTCACCAAAGAGGCTGTTGATTCCCACCGACAGCCAACTGAAGAACACTGAGAACGAGTTCGTTCGCGAGTGGATCAAACAGAAGGACATCGATTTGCGCAAGAGAAAAGCCGAAGAGAGAAAGAAGAAAAAGCTGGAGCGAAAGGAAAAGATCGAGAAACAGATTCAGAAAGAGGAGAAGTACAAGGATTCTAAGAAGATCGTCCAGGACTGGATGAAGCAGAAGAAGAAGGAAGCGTATCACACTCAGCGACACGTGCGTCAGTCCAGGAACGAGGAAGCCGCGGAGGCAGCTCACGAGCGCGCCAAGAAAGTCTCCGCAATCCACGGACTGGCGGTAGACCGGCCGCAGTCCGCTCCGGTCCGCATCCCCTCTCCAATCCGAGTCTCACGTCCCGGGACGACCTCGGAGGACGCTCAAGCGAGGAGGAGAGGAGGCCGCGCCACAGGAGAAGAACTCAGGACGGAACCCGAGGGTCCGCAGCCTCCCGTGACCAACTACGTCTATCGACGCCCGGTTTTAGGGAAAGTCCGATTGCGGATGAAGCAGCCGGTGCCGGCCCCGGAACGGAGCAAGTCTCCGTCGGTGCGGAAAGCCGCGGAGAAGCCTCTGAGTCGTGAGGAACAGGAGCGGCGACAGCGGGTGTCGTACGACGAGTGGCTGCAGCAGAAGAGGAAGGAAGACACGGAGAAGAAGAAGGAGCTGCAGCAGGAGCGGGCGCAGTCGCATCCCGAGTTCCCGAGGCCCGTTCCCAGTCTGGCGGGCAACGGGGAGGGGAACGTCCTGGTAGGAGTCGGACTCGCAACACCACCGGCTTCCAATAGGAGTCCGTACAAGAGCAAGATCATCGGTCCACAAGAACAGGACAGAATCAGAAGCAGAGTGAGGAGGAAGAAGAAGAAGACGATGGGTTCGGTGGAGGAGGAAGTGAACACGAGGTACGACGAGAGGTCGGAGTCTCCCGAGGAAGCGATACACCGTGTGGCCAGGGGCGTCGTCGACTACGTCCTCAGAAGCTTGAGCGACAACGACGAGGACTCTGCGGAGGAGGTAATGGAGGATGAGGACGAGACGGAACACGAAGGTCTCGCAAATCTGTCGGTGAAAGGATCGAAGACTAGTCTGAGGACGAGGCCGATGTCTGCGTCGGGAATCACCGTACCATCGCCGCAGACCTCCAAATCCCCTCGCCGGCCTGCCTCGGCTCAACCAAAGTCCAAGCCTGCTTCACGAGAGGTTGTCCAAGGAAAGCTGCCATTCCCGGAAGATCTGGGAGTTCCACCTCATCTTCAGCGAATCCAGCACAAGCTGTTTCCGGACCGGATGTGGATGAACCCAGGCGACTCCGGGGAAAGACCCGAGCCACAGGGATCAGACGCCACCGACGGAAAGGCACACACTGAAGCTCCTCGTCAAGAACGTGACCCGGGTCAGACCGACATCGACCTGGGTCAGGACGATCCAAAGTCTGGAGACAGTCTGACCCAGGGCAACGACAGCTTGTCCTCCAGCCGGAAACACGTGTCATTCTGCGAAGAGACCACGATCTTCGACGACACGTCTGAGGTGGATGAGGATCTCGAGGAGTGGGACGAGGTGAATCCGGTTCTGGACAGCGAAGACCTCGACAAAGCTCGCAGCGTTTTCCTAGATTCTGATATCACCCCTGACAGTGGAGCACCATCGGACAACTTCTTTATTACCGATTCCGTTGAAGCTTAGCTGGTGAACGACCGACCGACTGACTGCCTTTAGCCTCTTAATGAACATTAGTACTTCCCTTGCACCGAGACGGATTTCTGCTGGTTCAACATATTTTATGAACATTTTCTTAACCTTCTCCCTGTTGATGACAACCAGGGATGCTCAATCGAGCCGTGTTTCTGAACGATCCTGACCGGAGATGGATAATTAGGAATTTACATAAAATATAAAATTGGCAGCATGTGAACAGTAATAATTGCCATTGATGATTAATTTTTGCAGACAAAGTGTGCAACAAATCACATTTCACATATTATGTCCTTATGAAACTTCCATTGATATCTGCCCTGAGAACAAGTTTGACAACTACTCTTCCAGGCTGCTGTGTGGAGTGACAGCTTAGGACACCCAGGCTGCTGTGTGGAGTGACAGCTTAGGACACCCTAGCTGCTATTTGGAGTGACAGCTTAGAACACCCTGGCTGCAGGGTGGAATGGCAGCTTAGAACACCCTGGCTGCTGTGTGGAGTGACAGCTTAGAACACCCAGGCTGATGTGTGGAGTGACAGCTTAGAACACCCAGGCTGCTGTGTGGAATGGCAGCTTAGAACACCCTGGCTGCTATTTGGAGTGACAGCTTAGAACACCCTAACTGCTGTCAGCCTGTGTGGAGTGGCAGTTTGAAATTTGCTAATTACCCGGTAACATGGTTAATTAGTGGCAATGATGACACAGTGGTAATTGCCAAGTGTGAGCAATAGACATGACATGACAGTGACTGTTTAAGTGAGGTCAGAGGTCACCAAGAACACTAACTCTCTCCATGTTATAAGCAACCGGAGATGTTCTAAAAGAGCAGTGCCTGTGCCTAATCCAGTAGGGCGAGAATTATAGAAGTTTGGACACTATGATTTAACCTTCTCACTGCTGGAGGCAACCAACTATGCCCTAAACAGCGGTGTATGTCCCTAATCCAGCGGGGAGTTAGACCACAGTTATTGGTCATCTGTATGGAGAGCTTGTGTTTCGGACATTGGACTTAAAACATATGGCAATCAAGAAATCGGCATACGACGATGTTGTGATGTTGCTGAACAACGAGATAAATGTAGGCAAGGATTCTGAAGTGGTTCAAATGTAAGAGCATAAGAAAATCATGATAGTATCAAATTTCCAATTCCGTCCATTAATTTATTGAAAATATTTGTTATTTTTACATTATTTTATATAGAAGTAGACAAGAAACTGTGATATTTAATAATTTTGCTAGGTACTAGAAAATGCTTATAGGTTATCTCAATTATTTAGGAAAGTAGTATTTATTTAATGAGATAAATATTAGTAATATGTTATACAGTGTTATATATCTTCCCTGATACTAAAACAAACAGGGGGAGACAATCAGATTTTATTTTTATGCAAAGTCACCCATGCTGTATGTTATTACCTCCCTTGAGTTCATATTTAACACAATCTTTCTACAAAAGTTGGAAATACAGTGGTCCCTCGATATAACACCCTTCGATGCACCGCAGATTCGGATACAATGCCGGGGACCACATTTTTTTTTTTAAAAAGGGGGAAAAAAAATCTATTTTTTTCTTTAATTATATTCATTGATATAACGCATGTATTATAATGTGGGTGGCATGTCATGGACCCCAACTTCAGTGTTATATCGAGGGAGCATTGTAATTCCAAAATATAGAAAATTGATGTTAATTTATTTCTTTCCACAGTTAAATTGATTGAATTAATGTTTAATGTCGCGGCGGGAATATCTCACCCATAGGCGACTCCACAGTTAGAACCCGAAAGGCTAGTGCAATCAATGATGGCTTTTGTAGAATAAATGAAAACACTCAATTTACGCGTTGTAATTTCATTGTTTTGTCATTTAATTCATTTTCAATATTGAGAGATCCATATGCATTTCAATATTTTACATTTGTATTGTAACAATGTTCATGGTGTTCAAACAATGTTATGTTCAAACAATTTTCATCAATGTTTGAATAACTTAGTTAGGAGTTGAATAAATGTAAAAATAAGTTGAATTTATTATCATTTATTTGAAAAGGGAAGGGTTTGGCTTAAGAAAATAGTACTTTGTTGTTTTAATATCTTGTTTTATAAAATCCAGGGGGTCTGTTCTCGAAACATTCTTATGAACTTCTTAAGTTCGTAATCATATACAGGGTTCCACTTAGGTTTCAATTTTTGAGAGTCCCGGGGACGGAACAATTTTTATTAATAAAGTGCGTCCAAACTTGCAATTTTTGCGTATGGGACGCAGGATTGCGCGTTCGGAGACACCCTGTACTATGAGAATCGTTAACGATAGTAAGAACGTTTCAAGAATAGGCCCCCAGGTTTATTGATCTCATTCAAGTGTTTTTTTAAATGTTTTATTAACGAAGTAGTTATGTAAAGTTAAAGTATTTCGTCTCCTCATAGGCTGAATGCTGTGATATGTACTCGTGGAAACATTTACTTTTAGTGTTGTGTTAATATGATATTAAGTTAGCAATGTTTGTTGGCGAATTTGAAAACCTCAGAATATGAAGATCATTTCCTGAGAATTTTAAATTGTTCGATGAATCTGTCAGCCTATGATAGATACTTATCAGTTGCATCTTAAAATTACAGACATTATTTTCTGTTATTACGTCATCTTTGACAGTTAATTTTAGACTTTTATAGGAATCCGAAATGTCGTCAGATTTTTCGTAAATCATGACTATTCTTTATATGACACTGCCTTTTATTCATTCTTATTGTACTACATTCTTCTCTCATTCCCTCCAGCCTACAAATGTTTTTTATTACGTCTTTGAAAGGACTATCTTGGTGTATAATTAGTGCTTAACTCCAGGAAATAAACTAATTATGTAAAAAAAAAAGTTGGTTTTTCTTTTTGTATTCCGTCATGGGGAAAGAAATCATTAACGATTTTTACATTATTTTCCGAAGTATTTCAGAAGCGGTGGCCTGCTTGTAATAATGAGAGCCTGTAACAACCACAAGTGCCCGCAAGCGGCTTATCAAACTATAGTTTGACATGAAATGCCTATTTCATGGATTATCTCTGTAAATACTTCATGGAATGAAAAACAAACAAAATAATTTTCTTATTTCATTTGCTCTAGCCAAAATTAAAATAAATAAAATAAAATAAAATAAAATATAGTGCAAAAGTAATAAAAAATATTGCACAAGTAATAAAAAATATGTTTACCGGTATATAACAATCACCAAATATTTGGACCATCTAAGTATTATTTTATGCAGAAGGACGATGTTCGAAAGAAGGGACGGGTAAAAAGGCTTGATTTGCACTAGCTGCAGAACTGTAGCTATAAGATGCCCCGTTTACTATTTTGCTATCTATTCTGGCACCCTATATGCAGAACTGTAGCTATAAGATGCCCCGTTTACTAT
>JAVCKZ010075731.1:0-13229 GCA_034780755.1 Lepetodrilus elevatus
AAGGAACGGAGTCCTTTTACGTCAGATTACCCAAAGATATTTAAATCTATAACTTTTATGCCAAACAATCACAGACATCTACCATCGTTCTGGACTGCACTGGGGCTGAAAATGCTAAGTACACTCACTCACGTAGCATTCACACATAGACATTTCCGATTTAAGGCCACGTCTCCGAATTCAATTACATCTGAAAATACTGATAACTAATTTACAGTCAGGAATACGTTTCCGGTTGAATACAATGCTTGGTTAGGCCAATCAAAAGTGATCGGTGTATCTGGTAAAAAATAGTTTGACCATGAAATAAGCGAACTATCTGTGATTGTTTGTGTTTAAAGTTGTATATAATGTCTAGAAATAACGGAGGAACATAGGAAGATCGCGGGTTCAATGGCTTTGGAAATCCCATGGAAATTTAACGATTATGCTTTATCTCGTTAAGGACATCATTATTACCTTTAGCCATAACCATTTGAATTACTAGCATTTTTTCGTGCTATCCTTTGCCATTTTGACCTTGGCTATCGGCATGATACTAGATTCTCATCAAATCCTAGATTACAATACAATTCAATTCATTTATTCTCTTTGACCACTAACAGTGGTATACGAGATACAAACATATACAATAAATCAGATACATGTATCAAGATGTATATCAATACTAATATTGATATTGGATGGACACACGAGGGTATTACTTAATTGCTAAATATAGAAATATAAACATAAATACAGAAGTATCTGTCAACAATTTGGCTACCTACATTGCTCAGAACAGTTGTAGCTACACTTGATTGTAAGACAAATTTTAGGGACACGCTGTATACGAATGTAAGTCTAGTTGCACGAATCACTTTTATCGCTACAATAGTTTTAGCTAGCCATATTCTCAAGTATTTTAACCAGAAATATGTTTAATAAATATAGACTTACACTTGTAGCGGGTTGTTAAAACTCGATTTACAGTTATTTGTAGCTAAAACTGTTATACTTGTAGCGGGTTACTAAAACTCGATTTACAGTTATTTGTAGCTAAAACTGTTCTGAGCAACGGGTCACACATCTATTTCAAACACGGAATGGGATTCCAACGGTATCAATATCCCGTCTTGAAATTTACGTCCTTTGGATAATTCCAATTGAAATTGGCAGCATTGACAAAACACTAAATAAGTTTAGACGGCGATAGGGGTGGCGGAAAGCCATATGATGTGGCACACCGAGGTAACAATGTAGAAATTATAGACCTAGAATTTGACATGCATACCTTAACAAACTTCTGGTTAACTAATGAACAACAAAATTAAACAATATGTCAATAAAGAATTTTCCTATAGCACTGGATCTATTAGAATATTAGAATATGCTTTATATAAATTAAAAAATCACGAACTTAAAACATATAAAATCATAATTTCGTATTCGTTCAATACAAATTGGTTTAATAAATGTATATTTATCAACGGTTACATTACTTATGTTTTAATAACATATGAATTAGAAGACCAAATAATATAACCTCACAAAGCAAGCCATTTAAATACCGATATAATACATTTATTTCAGGTCTAAATAAAATAAATAAACAAATAAAACAATAATAAAACATAAAATATAAAATAAAACCCCAAAGGAGTGGTTCGGACGGCTGTAAGGGGAGGTTGGAGGCCGCATACTATGCTGTAATAAATAGGTATAAATAATACATATAATAACCACAATCTGCAATGTATATGTTACAGTCAATATGTCAAAGTAGTCATTAAAAAATGTTTAGGTATTTAGGCTAACGCTCAAGACCGTCAGTCGTTTGGCCTAATGACTAACATTAACATTTTATTCGAAGCACAATAGCGAGATTGTTTTATCGAAAGCTACATTCCATGGTAGTCAAGTAGTTCTATTTATTACAGCATGTCAAACTTGAGTTATCATAAGTTGTGTAGTGTTCACAATATCTTGTCATCAATATACTCTGCTCACTACCACTGCCTCACCAACATTGTATATGGAAGGGGTTTAACATTTTGTAAAATATGTATTAATGGAAACGTATACCCCATATTCTAGTAACAACTGATAACAGCGGCCCTGTCAATGGATTCTGTTAATTTCAACATTCTAGGTATTTTAGGAAATATCACGTCATAAAGATAAACGTTTCAACAAAGTTGGATAACAAAAATTGAATATGGAAGGGTTTTTAACACTTTGTAAAACATTTATTAAATTAAAGGAATACCCCATATTCCAGATACCTAATAACAATATCCCTGACAATGGGTCCCGAAAACTGTAGAATCATATGTATTGTAAACTAACATCCAAAAGAAAGTATACCAAGATTTTGAAAGTACAAAACTATATAGAAAATTAAATTTTAAATATTTCATTAGAGTGATGTTTTAGCATCATGTGACGTGTACAACTTTTTCATGAAAATATCCTCTAGTTAGTGAATATATGTTCATTTATGAAATAGTGGTTGGCATCAGAGCGTAGAATTGAAACTTGAGGGTACGCATATAAAATGCCTTCTGAGAAAACGGCTAGGGTTATACTCATGAAACGTTCATATTTTAATTCCTTAGACGTTTGTACAATAGAAACAACCATTTGGGCTCGAACACATGATTAAAACCCTTACTAATAAAGCCTTGAGCGCACAACCGCTAGACGAAAGCCAATATCATAGTATCCTGCAAAATGAATGGCGTTGAAAGCGGATTTTTTTGTTGCGAATTTTGAGGAAGAAATTCTGATACCAAAATACCTTCTATACAGATTTTATTTCAGGTTTAAAGCCGACTATGTACGAGTGATCCTCAGAGACCCGCATTGGCTCTTAGTGTATGTAAGATTGATTGGTGGGATAAGGGTAAATCAAAACATGTGGTCGGACCCTATCCACTAATGAGTCAATATTCCCACAACGAGCAGATGTATGAAATGTATAAACATATTTGACTAATTGCCTGAATTGCAATCAGGCAGAATGTCAAACAACACCAACCAAAATCCCGTCATTTGGCCTAATTCCTGGAAATGTTGGTCATTAGGCCAAACGTCTGACGGGTCTTGGGCGTTAGGCTGAATGCCTAAACATTTCAGGCATTAGGCCAAATGACTACTTTGAGAAGAAACCGTTGCCAATTACATAATGGTACTTTGCTGGTAAAACCTTAAACACCCATTGGTGTATATGTTACAGTCAATATGTCAAAATAATATCCAAGCGCAAGATGAAGATAGGGGGAAGGATATAGATGGTTTGGAATTAAATTATTCTGGTACATATAATTATCAGGTCACTGTCCATAGCATTCTCGAAACACCGGTCATTACGATTACAATTAACCCCTGTCAAATAGGATGTGTCCATATTTGAACATATTAAATAAATGCATGTTAATAAAATACTGAATAAAATAATATAAAACCTGCCAATAAAGATATATGAAAACATATTTGCAGGAACAAATAGAAATATATATATTTTTATAAATGGTACCATTTAAAGTCCCGTAGTAGAATATTTCCTTCAACATACAAAATGGAAAAATTAACTACAGTAAAATAGTACATACGTAATATAATATATAGTTAATTGGCAATTAGACTAATCATGAACATTTGAAATTGTAAAACTAGCCTCGAACATATATAGGTCAGCATATCATCAATTAAATAAAAAAAATAAAAAAAATAAAATATCTAACTAAATAAAGAAGTGAATGAACATTATAATTAATAAATTAATAAATTATCAAACTAATTAATCAACAAATTAAGAAATGTATGAAAGTCCAAAGGAGTGGTTCGGACGGCTGTGAGGGGAGGTTGGAGGCCGCATTATTTAGTATACATCAAAATACAAACTAACATAGCGCAACTAAATATTATTATCAAATTATTATCAAATTTAAACACTCCAAACATTAAAATGAATAAAAATATATACATATCAACTGAAGGCCGGTGACATTATAGATTCATTAAACAAATTATTTCAATTAAGTAGATCAATATAAGTTTTATATTAAAAGTAAAATACAAAAACAAATATTTACATAATTATTTTCAGAAAATATTAGGGATTTATATTAACACATCAAAAACAAAAACAAATACGATCGAACGAATGAATGAATAAATAAATGAATAAATAAATAAATAAATGAATAAATAAATGAATACCAAATTAATTAATTAACATTAAACAATGTAAAGGAGAGGTTCGGACGGCTGTAAGGGGAGGTTGGAGGCCGTGTTATCTAGTGTAATAATTAAACATATGTCGATAAATACAGGAACAATATTATATAAACGAATCAATGGGAAACAAAAATAATAATAATAATAATAATAATACATGTAGTTGTAGTAGTCGTAGTAGTAGTAGTAGTAGTAGTAGTAGTAGTAGTAGTAGTAGTAGTAGTAGTAGTAGTAAGTAGATTTAAATAGTGCGGTGTTTCCTGACTGCGGTGTTTCCTGACTACGGTTTAGTAGCTCTGTTGTGTGTCTAATAATATTCTTGCACTTCTTATTGGCACCTACGGATATGATTTTAATGTAGAAAGTACGCATTCTGTCATTTTTCCAATGAATGCAATTCATTAAAAAGGAAACTACGAGGGACAGACCACTGGTAGATCCACTAACCATTTCGCTTCAACCCAAAATTAATAATCACTTTCCAAAATGGCCAATTGTCCCCAATATTGTCGTGTATATCACTATCACATAAGAAACGGTGGAGTGGTCTAACCTTTAACGATAACTTGGTCAGGAATTCGAACTCTACCAGGTGTTGTCTTGGACGAACAAAACAAATATACTTGTATCTGACCTTTCTGCTGGGGGTAAGAATATTGATTTATTAGCCTGTTTTACCAACTCAATCTCCATAATACATATACTAGTATAGTAAACAATTTACGATTTCACCCAACGATCGGTATATTTTTTCGTCATTTGATGCATATAAAATACATATCAATGTATATCAATTCTAGATCTGGCATCGAAAACAATTCGAAGGTTTGAAGGGAAATAGATTTATACAATGTAAGGTATATTAGCATTACATTATATATTCATAATTGATTTGATTTAAATAATCAACTGTTAATAAGAACAATGAAAGAATCAGAAATAATGACATGTATTATTTTGTTCTAGTATTTTTTCTAGTAGTAGTGTACTCGTACTAACTATTAAACTTTGCCTATATTTAACCTACACCGTCCGCGAGTACTCGAGTACCCGTCCTAGCCCTAGATACGTCTCGGAGGTTAAATAATAGTATCGATATGATCCAAAGCACTTAGAAGGTTCAAACACTCATAAACAATCTGAACAGCTAGGGTAAAAACTGGGTCTTTGTTTAAGGGCCTGTTGAACATACACATCAACGGTAACTGCAACACCTTTAGACAAATCGATTATCGTACCGAAGCGGCGATTTCGTTACGGGTACAATTATGGTCTATATTTACATTAGTGGCGGGCCGTTCACCGTTGCAATCAATGGCGCTGCTTACTGCTTTTAGATAACAGATGAGAGATCCTCGTGTACTAGGATGGCTACTTAAATATCAGGAAATAATATCTGATTGGAAAATAATAAGATATCATATTTACAATTGGCTATGCGAATCATCGCTAATGGTGAGTAATTCGCATGTAAGACATTGATCATAGAACATGTTCGTACATAAATGTAGACGGATTAATTAGTCCATCATTTACGGAGTTCGTTGGCTGACGTGAAAGCGTGTATTCTGAGAGAAGTAACTACCTGTGGAAGTTAAGACAATGAGATTAGATATTACCACCTGCACCGTAGGTATATTTCACTACCTTGTTGCATTGGAAGCAGCTACGTTAGAGGACGAAACGAGAATTATAAAAAATGTGATTGAGAAACGAGCATTATTCGCTTCTACAGACCCACGTACGAACAGAACCATTGAAATAAATTTCATATTCTATCCCCTGTTCATCATGGGTCTGGATGAACAACGCCAGGTGTTGACCTCAAGCGGGTGGATTGACTTTTGGTGGTACGACCCGAGACTTGCCTGGAACGAAAGCGAATACGGCGGTATCCACAGGATGTATGTTAAGCGGAAGTTTATTTGGATCCCGGATCTTCAGGTCGAAAACAGTGTCAAACCCTTCACTATTTTAGGATCGGAAGAAGACTTTCTTCTGGTGCGGTCGTCTGGGAAGGTGGAATGGTCGGCAGGAGACATATACCAGACAGTTTGTGAAGTCGATGTTGGTAGATTTCCTTTCGACAACCAGTACTGTTTTCTCAACATATCATCCTGGATGTACTACACAGAAGAACTCAAACTAATGTACACTAACAATTCCATCAACATGGACTTCTACAAGCCAAATTCTGAATGGACTTTGTTAAGTTTGTCAGTTTCCGAGAATAGCTATGATTACGTCGGACAGAGTAGTCAAGATGCTTTGTCTTTTAATTTCAGACTGAAACGTCATAGTGCGTTCTACGTACTGAAAATAATCACTCCCACTGTTATTCTGTCTGTGCTAAACAGTTTCGTGTTCATAGTTCCACCAGAGTCTGGCGAGAAGGTGTCCATGTCTGTCACAACCATGCTGTCACTGACAGTCTTCTTAAGCTACATAGGGGACGTAACTCCAAACAACTCTGAAAGCATCCCGATTATCGCCCTTTTTGTCGTCCTTCACCTTGCATTGGGAGCGTTGTCCATAATATCAAATATAGTTATCCTAGACATGCATTACAAAGCCAAAACTGGAAAGATGTCAGCCTCGCCGCGGACAGTGTTTTTTCCAACTCTTTTGCAGTTGATTCCCATAAGAATACATACTGTGACGACTACAGAGACGTCTGGAGAGAAACCGGAAGCGAACCCTCATCCCAAGGTCAAGGACACTATGTCAGAGACTGAACGCCGAGAAGCTGCAATGAAACGTATGAGGTCTTGGGACATTTTCTTCTTCTTCCTGTTTCTATTTCTGTCTATGGCTGTAACCACAGGCTGTGTTATGTTCATGTTACTGTAGTCAGTACAAGGACAATGTGTTGCACGGGGAATTTGATCCATACTGTGTGTAATAGATAACACGACGGGTGTATGCCTTTCAGTGTATGGGCAATGTGCTATCTGAATACATGTATATCTTACCTATACTGTGTATTACGTGTACCGCAGGTAAAATGTGTCACCTGAACAACTTGAAGATGTGTTTCAATGCGAATGTGACCTATCATGTGTTTAATAGGTAGATGCCAAACGCATCTCACTCTCAGAACAGACATGTATAGTATATATTTGACATACTATCATAATGTTTCTGAGATGTCACGCATGTTTTCTTTGGAGACGTCTCGAGAAGGTTTCATGAACGGGTCATTTCCTTCCAGACCTCGGTACTTACGACAGAGGATACAGACACACATACATTTTCATCAGTATAGTACATTTACATATACATGTACTTGTATATTATCCACACAATAGTAATGGCACCGGTTTGCTTTTTCCTTTTTGTTTGGTATTTCGTATGATGACTTTTTCTCTCCACAATTAGGGAGCAGTCGTTGTTTGTGTTCTGTGATAATCAAATAAAGGTGATAATATTGTCTAACAATATTTAACCTTCTCCCTGCTGAATATAATTAAAGTGTTCTATTTCTGCATGTGATCGGACAAGTTAACTCGCCTTCAGCAGGGAGATGGTTAATAATTAATAAATATTAAAATGATATGCCAATATTACAGCCGTTCCCACAGAACAACATAAAATATATTGAATAATGTGAATTCTTCACTTGTTACTTGACAAGATGGCTTAAACAATCTAAGGGGTGAGATACTTTCAAGAACGAATGTATCCCGTTGATGATATGGAATATTATGAAAGGTATACCACATCTTGAGCTGACGTTTACACCTTCTTGTGGCTTCTGATATCGGTTTTGCTGTGTGTTTTAACACATGTTATGGAGTTTCCCCTACTAAAGAGAGGTAATTATTCTGGTCAATGTGTTACCCGGGGAATTATAAATACTGTACGATATAACGAGGTTGACATTTGTAATATATTATTATGACAAAATACGACCAACTAGCTTGAAGCTTGACGTTGATGAACACTATGACTCAACAGTGTGTAACATCAAGACTATATATGCCGGAACATGTGACTAGAACAAGGACAATGTTATGTAAAAACAATTCTGCCAATATTACACACGATATCGGTAATTAATATGCTCATGTTCAAATTTTACCAAGAATACATTCGAAATCTATAACCCAATTTATAACAATGTAAAATATATTTCACAATTTGTTTCAGTGAAAACTTCAAATATGTATATTTGGTAAAATATGTATTGTTGACTTACATTCATTACGTGTTTTTTTACGCATTGGTGAGGTATATAAACACAAATTTTATTACTCAATTAAATGTCCATACATATGCCTGTACTTATATAAATGTACACACTACTAACAGCTGACTAATGCACTATGGTCAAGTATTGCGACAGCTGTGTTTGTAAACATGTACTTTAACATTTTGCTGCATTGATCATATATATCGAATATTACATGTTTTTCTTTGTAAATATATTAACTATGACATATTCCATTTAACTAAATCGTATTATACAATCAACGGCTATCGTATTGCACTGTTTCGTCATTTTTCCAATATATTCTCTGTTATTCAAATATCTGATATGGAAATATTGGATATCCGTTGATCTTCTACCGTTAATTAGGCATGTTTTGTATGCACGGACGGGTGTGTTCTTAGCATTCTAGTCGTTAAAGAACAACGGACAACACGACATTGATCATATTTCTATAATTCAACGCCTAGTTCGTGTCAGTGTTGAATGTCAGCAGTATCTCTCGGCGATCTTAGTTTACATTATCACACCAGGAACCATGGATAATTTGCCTGCACATTTCTAAAAATAATAATCATTTAGATTCTTTATATCGACAAAGTAGTGCAGTGCAGTGCACGCTTATGATTAGTTATTAATGTGCATTTTGTAATGACAGAACATTGTGTTTAGTGTAAATCTGGAATAAATATTATATCAATAACAACACTTCTTTGCTTATTCTTTAATAACAAGCGGGATCAACATTGTTTATATAGATAGCAAAGGCTGCACACCATCCTCGCGCTATATATTAGCCACGGAGAAAGGGTGAAGAGGACACCCATGCCATCTTCGAAGCACTCTTATCCACTACGAGAACAAAACCCTCTCGTAAATGTCTCACAAGCAGAAAGTTAGGTGTCCTGTTCCATGATTCTAACTAGACAGGGGCCATGTTCTCTAAGCCATCGTATACATAACGACATCGTTAAGTCTTCGTGGAGTAATGTTTGCTGATCCAGAAAGAGTCCTGGACGAAGGCTTTACGGTGTCACTACGTATACGACAGCTTCGGGAACATGGTCCCTGGACACTTAGCAGGACCTAACAGGACACCTTTTTTTGTTGTTGCTGTGTATTCGCATACATTAATCTTGCGACGTATTGCTCGGGACCAGTCTGCCGAAATCAGCTATACTGGAAGGCGACTGTCAAAGCATTTACATACACATACACCATGCTCATCCTGGATACGAGAGCTTCGAGAAAAGACGAAGCTCTTTACTAAACCATAACGCTCTATTTGACGATAACTGTTTAAAAAAATAATATACTGCAAAGGGAGCGCTACATGGTCTCTTAGCGGATACCCGAGCTTTGTGAAAAGATACTCCGGGGGTATTCTCGAAGAATTGAGTAAAACAGCATAGTTGCGCAGTTAATTCTCCGACAACATTGTGACTGATTTTAGAAGGGTTTGGACGTACTGTCTACATAGGAGGGTACTCTCGAAGAATTCAGTGAATCCAGCATTGATTCCTAGATAATTCTCCCAAAACTGCCGATGGTACGACGTATATTATAAGCAGTGACCAGCGAGAAACATAGAGTTGTAACGAGAGAGTATTAAGCCCCCATCACACCAAACTAATTCTCACTATGTTCTTGAAAATGTTGCCAAACGGGCTCAAACTGTGTGCGAACGGAGTGGACATAATAGCAACTGTTTACGGTCTTTTTACGAACTTCAGGGACGGTCTAGGACGGAAATATGCTCCAGAACATGTCAAGAACGTAGTGAGCATTAGTTTGTTGTAATGGGCAGCTTAAACGAATTAGTATAGTATTTTAGACATTATTTGGCCGTCCTACACCGACTACGGTCCGTTTTAGAGTTTTTTTAGGACTGGGTAGGACGTTCTGAGAACTACTTTGGTGTGACACATGCTTTAAGTGGATACAAGAGTTTCGTGAAGTTGCGCCCTTGATATGTGACAAAAGCGTACGTAAAAGAACCAATGTCAATCTCAGCTACGTATTATTTTCCAGTATAAGTATATCGTTGTTACACCAGTTGCTTGAATGAATTTGGTACTTCTAAACTTACGAACATTCCTAAAAAAAATGTACAGAGGCAAATACGATAGGCCTACTAGTGTTTGGAGGGCTGAAATGCTTGCGTTTATGTGTGTGTACGGAAAAAACCCATCAGAGGGCCTATTCTCGAAACGTACTTACGAACTTCTTAGCTTAAAAACAGTTCGTAGCCATGCTATAATAATCGCTAAGATTTGTTACGATCGTAAGAACGTTTCGAGAATAGGCCCCCTGTTTATTAATACCATACGGGGGGATAAGATCAATTACGATAAAACTAACTAGTTTCTTGATATCGGTTTACACTGTCCATGCATGAAACAACACGTTTAATCATAAATACATAAACTAAGATAAGATAATGCTTTATTACCCAAAAGGGAATGTTTTACATCACTCATAAAAAAACATAAAAATACACATCAAGATTTCAATTACATATACATGTCGATACAGATATCGTGCACTAACACGTGCAACGTTGCATGCATAACGTATTACTACATTTATAGACAGTGTAAACATGCACACTACTATTTACAGAGAATACCTCCCTTGTAAGTAATATCTCAGAGTCATATATTCTCATGCCAGTAAATACTACAGTACATATATTCTCCGTAATGTTAAGGGTAGGAACATATGCATGGATTACTAATACATTCCAGTTATAAATACCATTGATTTAATTGTATAGAGGTCAACATGGTAATATGATACTGTTCCATGATACTATGCATGCTACTGTGCTATGCTGCTGTGGGTGATACTGTGCCATGATACGGTTATGTGATACTGTGTCATGATACGGTTATGTGATACTGTGCCATGATACGGTTATGTGATACTGTGTCATGATACGGTTATATGGCACTGTGTCATGATACTGTTCTATGATACTGTGCCATGATAATGTTCTATGATAATATACCACGATACTGTGCCAGGATACTGTGCCATGATACTGTGCCATGATACTGTGCCATGATACTGTACCATGATACTGTGCCATGATACTGTACCATGATACTGTGCCATGCCATGATACTGTGCCATGATACTGTGCCATGATACTGTTCTATGATAATATACCACGATACTGTGCCATGATACTGTGCCATGATACTGTGCCGTGATACTGTTCTATGATAATATACCACGATACTGTGCCATGATACTGTGTCATGAGTATGTGATATGATGATACTGTGCCTTGTAGGCCGAATTTCTATGATCTAACATGTTAGTATTGCGTGTATCGACTATGTATCTTTTTAGAAATACATATACATTAAACCAAATAGAATGGTAATGTTAGAACATTATTATGGCTTGCATAACATTATTTAGTATACATATGACAAATAAAACAATGAACACACTATCATCCTAAAATGATAATTCAAGTAGAGCTATTGTTACAAATATGGTACTGTATAGAACATGATTTACACAACTTAACCAAATTGTTCAAACCACCATATTCAAACTAGAATGACTCCACGACTGATCATGAAAATAAAATTATATATGTGTTATCAGATAGGGGACACCTTGTAGACTATACTTATTAACTACTTTGAGCTACCTTTAATTTAAGAAAATATCTTATAGAACATGTTTGGTATTTTTAGATACACCGACACCATCTTCAGATTAAACTCTGCGACTGGTCATTGATATTAACACAATATTATTGTTAACAGATGGCTAATAACATTGTGGAATATAATTAACAACTAATGTTAATAATATGACGCGTAATGAATCAATTGTCCCTTAAAACATCTGTTTAGATATCGGAAACACATGTATGTTTCAGGCAGTAATATTACGAAATATATATTTGTTAATGGCGGCCATGTTGAAAATCAAGATGGATGATTAACTTACTTGTCCCTGAAAATATGGGTAAAGACGTCAAATTTAAGTTGCTATGCATCTCACAGACAGCAAATATGCGAAAAGTCTATTCAGTTTGGCGGCCATTTGTAAAGATTACTGAACTGAATAGCGCAACCCAACTTTCTTATTTGTTAGAAGTTAGTTTAAACTTGGATTTGTTATCCCTACCATCCTATTTCAATAGGTCTATAATAGCCATTGTGAGACCAAATTTCAAAGTCCTGAAAAAAAGTTTGCCCAAGCCTCACGCATGGGGATTTATTTTCTGTGACACTATGGGGTGTACTGATTCAGAAAAACTAAAAAACATTTTTCCATTACCTTTTCCCCACAAATGTTAAGATTAGCAGTTATACTACCAGACTATCTCTCTCCAAATCACCATCTATATAAGTATCATTTGGAAAGAGACATAGCACACTTTGGTTCAGACACATGCATAGCGCCGAAAACACCGTTATTTCGTTATTTGGTGCTGAAACTTCACGAGGAGATGGATTATAAGGGCCTAATTTTATCCACAAACACATCCATTAAAAAAATGGACTTAGAACACTATATGGTTTTCAAAGCGATCGGGAATTACTAAACTGTAGTATTACAGATGATGCAACACTGTGTATGAGCAATCGTTTAAAGAACAATAATTATTGTTATATCGAGAAAAACTAATATTTTTCAGTAAACGAGACATGTATGTCTATCTACTGATCTACTAATGCCCCCTTCACATACAAGGATTTTCCTTACGAGTCCTTACGGATTGCAATATTCCACGGATGCTTACGGATCCTTACGAGTTGGCCACTTTTAC
>JAVCKZ010075742.1:0-13228 GCA_034780755.1 Lepetodrilus elevatus
CTCTCTCTCTCTCTCTCTCTCTCTCTCTCTCTCTCTCTCTCTCTCTCTCTCTCTCTCTCTCTCTCTGTCTGTCTGTCTGTTAGTTATAATAATAATATAATAATAATAATAGTCCACTTATAATGCGCCAAATCCACCCCCTAAGGCATGCTCTAAGCGTCACATTATTATCCCCGGTCAATGGATCATTGTACACTCAGTGTTCTTTCTCAACTCCAAGGGGAGTATACAACCCAAGCTGCCGTTTCCAGCGCTACAAGGTTATCATTCACATGTCCATCTCGTCCATCGCATAGATAGTCAATCTTTCTTTCTTGCTGTTTGTCTGTTTCTCTCTGTGCATCTCTCTCCCACATTCTCTTGCCCACTCTCTCGCTCTCTTTCTCCACACACACATACTTTACACACACACACTTTACACACTTTACACACACACACACACACACACACACACACACACACACAAAAGTCCCAGTAACTCTTAAGTTTACATATTGCACAGAAGCTAAAAATCCAGATAAGATCTGGCATTTTAATAATTCTTATTAAATTGCACTTTCCATTTCACAATTTCCTTATACATGTATATGCCCCCAAATATTTCCCACTAAAACAGCAACCCCAGGTAAAACCTCTTAACAAACACACACACACTCTTCTACCCCTATCAGTGTTCATCAAACATACGCAGTGTTCATAAGCAAAGACAAGCTTATAATAACACAACCCTGTAAACGCATCCAAAAGTTTCCGTAACTGATGCTATCGGCCCATCCTGCCGTGTCATGGCCAATTATCTCCCTTGTTCCAGTAGATGGCGCTGATGGTGCTGATGCCGCCGCCGATGCTGCTGTCATTGTCTGCTGCCAGAGTCTGGGACCGCTGTAGTAGCAGCAGCAGCTGCTTCAGGATGTCTGTCTGGTTTTTGCCGAGGCGGCGGCGATGATGTTGTACCGACAGCTGAGAGTCATCCATAAGACATATCCATATACACCAGTTCCTTATCATGCATGATTTACCCCGCATGTCCCCACAATCAAGATTTGCCCAACTCCGAAATATATCCTTGCCATTGTCTAATCCGATATATAGTAGTCTGATCTGATATATTCCTTGCAGTTTGTCTGATCTGATATATTCCTTGCAATTGTCCGATCTGATATCATTCCTGCCATTGTCTGTGCCGTTATAATTCTTGCGATTGCTAGTGCCGATATAATCTTTTGCCATTGTCTGAGGTTTTTTCTATTGTCTGAATATTCCTCTTAGAATGCCAGGAATGTCTCATACCATACCTCCATTGCCAAACTGTATCATGAAATGCTTTATAAGTCATTCCTGGATACAATTTGATAATAAATATTTTGTTAAACTTTAAAAGAGAGAGAGAGAGAGAGAGAGAGAGAGAGAGAGAGAGAGAGAGAGAGAGAGAGAGAGAGAGAGAGAGAGAGAGAGAAAGAGGATGAGTGATTATGGAGTTCAACGTCGCTGTGGGAATCTTTCACCCATTTGCAACGAAGAGAAGAAAAAAAGAGTATATAGAAAAATAAAGAAAGGAGAAAGAGAGAAGAAAAGAAAGGAACTAGTAAGAAATAAATATGAAAAGATAAGGGAAGAGAGATTGAGGGAGAGAGAGGGAGAGAAACAGGAAAGAGCGATACAAGAAAGACAGGAAAGAGTAAGAAAGTGGAGATGGAAGGAAAGAAATAGAGAGAGAGAAAGAGAGAGAGAAAAAAGGAGGACGGGAGGGGAGAGAGAGAAAAAAAATGGAAAAGGGGAAATACAGAATGAAATGCTCTTTTATGTATTCCAAACTACAATTAATGTAAAAAGAGATATCATTCACTGATTCTCCAGTTGCATGAAGAGACAGGAGTATAATGTTCCTCACTTAAAGCCAGGATGCCAGAGAAATGACGGCACCTATTAGGAGGCACTTGATCAAGGATCAAAGATAAATGTATGTCCTCTCCAGAATGTGGATCTCGCTAAGCTGCCCTGGTATGTAAAACTTGCCATCGTAAACTAAGAAATCAATTACACCTGCTTTCCTTAACCCTCTCGCTGCTGGGTTAGACACAGACACAGCTTATTTGAGCATCTCCTGCTGCCTCCAGCATTGAGAGGGTTAAAACATAGAAGCAACCATAGCCTTACCATAGAACCAAGAAACACCACTATACCCTTGAGATAATTGATAAAATTGCAATTATTAAAATATTTAATTTCATATATTATTTTTACATTCAGATATGAATTCAATGAACTATTTAAAGACTCTTCAGCAAGACTTCTATGATAGAAATGTGGGATTTATTTCTTAAATATTTTTTTTTCTACAATGGCCCGAGTCTCAAGTTCTGAGGAAAAGCCATTTATTACAAGGGGGGAGGAATTCATGGGATTTAAGTATTTACAGGTGTGAGAGGGAGATGGTGGTTGTGGGCAATATATGGCACATAGCACTTCCAGTTGGCCAGCCAACTCATAAACTTACATACCTGTGTTGGAGCCTATTTATCTGCCCATTCACCATGCGTTCATTGGGGCCACATACAGGTGACCCGATGGCTCGCATTTCAGTCGGAGAAACTATGAGATATATCTAATCTGCAGGTGAGCTTCTTGACACGTTGTTGTGGTGTGTGTGTGTGTGTGTGTGTGTGTGTGTGTGTGTGTGTGTGTGTGTGTGTGTGTGTGTGTGTGTGTGTGTGTGTGTATGTGCATATCAAATCAGTGGGGATATTTGAGATTTTAAAATAATAAAAATAACAATAATAATAATAACAACAATAACAATAAATTATTGTCAGTACACCTTTAATTCCCCCATCCACCCGCATAATGATGTGAAGTTGGTATGGGGAAGAATAAAGGTTTTCAGTAATTAGAAGTTTTTGTGTCAGTGCCCCTTTAATTCTCTTACCTACCGCATCATGGCGGTGTGTGGATAAATAAAGTTGGCGGGGAGGGATAATATCTGGCCCCAAGTATACAAAACCTTTTTGAGTACAATTCCATGCTCAACTAACAGTTTTATTCACAAATCCCCATATAAAATTTGAGTTTAACTATGAAATCATCCTCAAAGAGTTTCGTAATCTCAGGGCCAGAATTATTTAATAATTTAATGATAATAAGTTTTCACTTCGTAAGTCTTTAATCCCACACACAGTGACATCGTGACATGCTACGTGCACATACAGTCAGTTGGAGGAGCGGCAATAATATTTGGTCTATTTAAAAATGATAATAATTGTGTCCCTGTACCTTTAATATACCCCCATCCCATTATGCATTATAACACTTCATAGGGCATCCATAGTCACCTCCTGCTTGAAGAAAGTTAATCACACTTCTATCCAGATTGCCACGCATGTAAAGAGACTCCCATTCCGACTTATTCCATAGTCGAAATCTTCCACAACTCAATATTAAACATAAAGGCTTTATGACTAAGCAAATCCCCTATTATAGTTTAATGGTCCATATTGACTTTAAAAACCAACCAAATCCTTTGCATAATATACAGTGACATGAATTCACATATTGACATTCAGATCCTGCGGAGGGGACTATGTGGTACAGACAACGAAATTCGTTCGAATAAAAGGATTCGCGGTTTAAACTGTCGTTAAAGCTGGTGTGAGCTTGTTTGCTTAACCAAGAAATTTTCACACTGGGATGATCTTCCAGTCTTTTGAGATGATTTCATCTTATTGAAATTGTAAACACTTCCTTTACAACAGAGCATCCAATGCTGGCCCCAATAGACACAATGCCCAGCCAATACCACCTATCTATGCAGCCAATACCATCCATCTATGCAGCCAATAAAGACCCCGCCGATGTTTCAATGGAGGTATTCTCCGTGTTGTGTTGGGGGTACGGTACGCGGACCGACATAGCAAACAAACGGCTGTGGGAAGGCGACATCTTCGCCACTGTCGTCGACACAGATGCCGACAATGAGGCAAAAGAGGTAGGATGCTTATGTAAACTGACACATCCGATACGACGAGCAAATTTCGACGCAAATAAAGTCACAACCCACTTCTCCCCCCTCCCTCCCTCCCCTTTTTTTCTGTCCATCTCTGCATTTTAAGATATTTCGCTTGCAACTACGAATGCGTGAGAAAGATTAACACAGCATTGTCAAGTCTCCTTTTCATATTGTATCTCAGATTTATCACGCGGATGCGACCAATTTCGGCGATAAGGACCCGTCTTGAAAGGGATGGAATAAATGTGTTTGAATAGGATGTATATGCTGCAGCGATGAGTGTACCGACATAAGCTGTAGTCAAATATGTGAAGAAAGGCCTAGACGTTTCAGCTTCGGTTCTCGAGAACTTTTTTTCCCCGATGTCGGCTTCATCAGCAATATTGTCTACTTCATACTAGGACTTATTGTTACTGAAATTGCAGTGAATGTGAAAGGATCCTAACATGGGGATTCTTCACCCATTCAATTTTGTCTTCCGAGATCTTTTTTAACACGGCAATGATAATCTTGTCACAAACTCTCGATTGAGAAAAAATAAATAAAAATTCTGAAAAGGATACTTCAGAACAAGCTGAGTATGTACACCTTTAAGTGCAAATGTTTGTTTGGTTTAATATGTCACAATTTAGGGTATTACTTATTGGCACTCAAATTTATTACTCTTTTTAATGTTGCCATGTGAAGGAATTTAGCAAGTACTGTTCAGTGAGTGATCACAGAAAAATTGCACTACATTTTCAAATCAATTACAGTATATTCATTTTTATCAGTAACTTTTAAAAACAACAGTTGAAGCATAAGATACCTGTTTAAAAAACATTACCTCAAAGAAACCAGAAAGGATTGCTCCAAAGAGAAGAATTAAAATATATTGAGGGAAATTCATCCCTTCATAGAAAACATCCCAATCTCTAGAAAATATGACATTTGATACTTTTGAGAACACAGATGACATAATATCATACACCATAAAGACTATTTACAACAACAAAAAATCAAACTCAAAACCATTACAAATCCAAAATATTTATGAACATTAAATATCAACAGTGATGACATCTTCGTTCAACAGAAAGCGCAAAAAAATATAAAACCACCAAAAAATTACGAATTTAATTTCTCGTGTCATGTGGTAATACCATTAGAGTTTTTAATGTAGATAAGTCTTTTAGAAGTATGATGTATTTATTACTCTCGCCCTTTGATAACACAGCCTAGGAATGCTATCAGATCTAGGCCTATTTCCTGCAACCCCTTACCCCTTATCCACAGACCATGGGCACAGTTACAAGAAGCCTTCGTAGCCACTAAGAAGAAGGAGGAGGTAAGGAGGAGGAGAAAGAGGTAAGGAGGAGGAAGAAGAAGGAGGAAGAAGAGGTAAGGAGGAAGAAGAAAGAGGAGGAGGTAAGGAATAAGAATAAAAAGAAGGAGGAGGAGGAGGAAGAAGAAGGAGGAGGAGGAGGAGGTAATGAAGAAGGAAAAGGAGGAGGCGGAGGTAAGGAAGAAGAAAAAGGAGGAGGAAAAGGTAAGGAGGAAAAGGAAGAAGAAGATGGAGGAGGAGGAGGAGGAGGAAGAGGAAGAAGAAGAAGGACAAACCTTAGCTCTTTAGAGCTGTTATTCCGATAAATGAAACCAACAGAAATGTTTTAGCAATACAGCTCAAGATAAAAGTTTTTAAAAAGTGGATAAGAGACCATAGCGCTCTCATATATTTCTATTTCTAGCTTATCACTACCAGAGCCTTATTGTATCTCAAGCTAAGTCTGTTAGTCCACAGGACCTTCATGAAAGCATACCCATGATGCCAACGGACCTGCAACACTGGCAGAGATACATTTCTAGGACTATCTGTGAGCTCGAGAACCTGCTCATCTTGAAGAAGAAGACGACGAAGAAGAAGAAGCTACTCAACTTGAAGAAGACAAACTTATTGAAAAGTCATTCAATAAAACAGCAAAGAATTGAAATATTGGCCATTAAAATGTCCTCTTGCCCATAACCTTCACAGTTGCAATCTGTTTGAAAACATGTCTGTTGAGGTTCCAGAGTTTGCTGGTTCCGATTTGTTCCTAGAAAACTAGCATTCTGTCCTCTTTGATAACATCTGTAGCACAGCGCCCTGAGATCGCTGTTTCTAGTGCTTTCCCCTGAGCTGAACCGATTCCAAATTCCACAACAGCAGGTAAACTGTCATAACTGGTTTATTTGAGTGGAGTATTTTTTTCGAGATAATTCCACGTCTTCAAAACATGGGAAAACAATGGCTGTATGTATAAGGGTTTCCATGGTGGTCAAGGATAAATGTACTGGCAACAGATATAATTGTTGTTCTTGGCCCAAGCCAATGTGAACTGGTACTTGAATACCACTGAGAAAACATTCATAACCAGGAAATTAAAGCATATTAAAGTCGAGAAAATGTATATGTAATAATTTTAAAGTCACACAAATTTTAATTACGTTCATCAATTGGTAAATTTTGGCATGCAATGATTACAAACTCCTTTCAGAGACTAAAACAATGTCTCTTAAAGCTCCCGACACCATTTCCGTTAATGCGCAATATTTGCCATGAATTCTAAGTATGAAAATGCATGTAATGTTTCACTACAAGCAACATTTCGTCATTTGGATTCAGATTACAAGTCGGAACAGTCATCTATCATACTTAACTTCTGCTGTGAATTCCTTCCAAAAAAACATTCAGGACATAATGCTGATAAGATGAAAGATGTACCAAGTTCATAAAACGAGGCCACATCATAAACCTTTGGGAAGAATGTACATAATTTGAAACAAATGTGAATGAACATTTTCCTGGGAATTGAAATGCATTGTCAGCGCTTTATAAAAAGAATTAATGTCAAATCAAGAATCTTCCTATTGTAAAGCAACATTTGGCTCAGCATGGACATATAAAAACTAACTGTCCCATGGCATCAAATTAATAAATGGTGCTTTAAAATTCAGTCACAAGGTCAAGGGAATGGTCTTGATATAGCACAGCCGCCCCGTTGTGGAGGAATAAGCTATGTAACATAGCAGCTTTAATGACAGTCACTGTGACAAGGATATACTTCATATGACAACATATGATTCCAACACGAGTTGTATAAAATGACATGGGAAGCGGGCCTTTAATGTTGCAGTTTATCCTCGGCTACATCGCCTTGATTAATGTCAGCGTACAGAGGCCAGTCCCAGGGTCAGATGTGTGGCCATGCTCACCCACTGTGACCGTACTCCCGAAATTCTTAAATACGCACACACATATAAATTCCTAAAAGGGGTAAATTCTATTCCCATTCTGAAGAAAAGTACAAAACACGTTCCCAAACCTCCTACATTTCACCCTGCATAATGCCAACAGCTTTGGTTGTATACTCTCCAGGGAGTTGAGACGGAACACAAGTACACACTGTTCCATTGACCGAGGTCAATAATGTGGCAATTAGAGCATGCGTTAGGGAATGGATGTGGTGCATCATTATACATATTATTGATTCAATATTTTGCAATGGACAGCTGAAAGATTACTGCAAGTGGGGGTTAAACAGTAATTCTTGATTCCATTCATATTTCAATACTATGTGTGGTACCTTGTTTTAAAGAGCTCCAGGAGATCTTTAAAGTTAAAAGAGCACATTTTCTTCTTTTTAAAGGATGTATTTTGGGTCCGGGAAAGGGTAATACATATTCACATTATGAAGATAAGTACTTACCAGGTGCAACAATGTCTGTGGAGTCCAGCAAGCCATTCCTGAAAGCAGATAAAACATATATCAATATCCATTCCTGAAAGAAGATAAAATACATATCATTGTCTATTCATGCAAACCAATAAAACAATTATTACATGTATTATCCATTCCTGAAAGATAAAACATATCCTGCAAGCAAATAAAACAACACTAAAGATTCCTGCAAGCAGAAACTAAAATAAAACATATATCATTATATGTTCTTGCAAGCAAATAAAACATACATTCCTGCAAGCAAATAAAATATGTATTACACATTCCTGACATGTATTACACATTCATTATACATTCCTAAGCAAGCAGGAAAAAACCCAACATTAACACACATTCAATCCATACCTATCTAAACCGTATCATCTTCTGAAAGCATTATGTGACAACACTCGCAAACGACATACAGAAGAAATATATCACTGGATATGTGATACAATGGGATTGGGTGTTGATGGTGCCGTAAGAAAGATAATCTGGGCTGAGGGATTAACGCGGGGATCAGACGCAGTCGCTGGGCGATCACTGGGTGATCGTGACAAAGCAATAAGAATCTCCAGAGATCATCTATCTCTTTGAACATAAGTACTGGATGCTACTATACTTTCAGGATAATTACATTCCGTGTATTTTATTTTTTTTTGGTCTGGGAGAAGTCCCCATGGGATCTGACTCTCTAAGGAGCATGCAGATCTTTGAGTGCCTTACGCAACTGATTGTCGCTGGCATTTTCCTGGGACTTGTTATCACTGGGTGTGTGGGGATGATGGGTGTCCTAAGATATACGCTTCCTTTGAAAGCTTGTTGCTTTATCGCCAGTCCGAGATGGCTGTCAACAGATACATTACCAAGACTGACCCATGATGGACGACTACCGCCACTGGACATAGGTGGCCCCGCCCATTACCAGAGAGCATGCTGGGACATCTGGCCAGATTAGCAAGTTTAATACTCCGTGTAGCATTTCATTGAGGTGTTCATGTCTCTGATTTCAATATTTGGACAATAAAGTTTAATTTAATAAATTAATATCAGTATTAGTATCATTAATTAAATGATTAAATATGTCTACATTATTTGTTCATTATGGATTGATATTATCCTAAGGTGTATTTATCATTATTTTAATATTACATCGTTCATATACCAGGAAATATGACAATATTGTATTGGTTGAAAATCAACATAGCGGCTCAATAAACATATAGAGCAGATAAAACAAAATTTATGTAATATTAAAACAATAATAATGGCATTTATAAAGTTGGGACAATAAATTGAATTGGTTTAAAATTCACATGACATCTAAAGAAACTGATAGAGATAAAAAAGAATTACGCAATATTAATTAAAAAAAATAATAATAATACAGTAATCCAAACATTTAATATAAGGTACGGTAACATGGATTTCACACAACAGAATTCTCAAAGCTTAACAATTTACAAAAAATGATTGAAACTTCAAAGGAGACTTTAGTTCTAAAGTCTAATATATAATTCCAATTCCATCATGCATCCATATCTTTGTACAGGTAAGTGACCGAAGATGGCACATGACCGCAGACTATATGACACGTGGCCATGTTCCGGACATAGATGACCCCTGGACACGGGCCCAGATAGACACGATACGAGGCATGAGCGAAATACACCCACCCATGCCATGTTGTCCCGTGGTGTGTATGAAATCTACTCATACAGAATCTACTCGGTCACCAGGCTCAACGTGGGTTCTTCCGCTCACCCACCAGCTGACAGATGACAGCTACATGCCTCCTCAGAGGTCGCTATGGTTCATTCTTGTTTACTGAATGTTTCTTCTTGCTTATGCTTCTTACTCAATCATTTCTTATGCCTGAATACACAATAATGTTCGTCCATTTTGGAGAGCGTTTTTACTATCTTGGACCGGAGCGCATTTTTCAGTTTTGGAGCAGTGCGCCTTCCAATTTTTTTAGTGATTTTTTTTTGGCACTGTCGTTATTGTTTCAGAAATTTCATGATAAGGAATACAAAGGGGAAATGGCTCTGCATGAGTACTATGAGGGCAACGAGTTCAGGAAGGCGAACTCATGGCTAAGGAATGACGATTTTAAATTGCAAGATTCTGAGTGGCTTTAACCCATGGCTTTTATGAATGAAGCTTCATGTTTTGAGGGAAGGAATGTCCAACGCATAACTTTCAAATAAATGTTGTCGCCTATGGGAGAAATATTCCCGCTACGACGTAAAGCATTGCTTCATTCATTCAAGGAAATGGGTTTGAATCCAAACTTTTTTTTGGAATGGGACATGAATTTCGGAATTTGCACGAATATATGGTCGTGTAAATCTCTGTCAATAATCAGTGGTATTACTTTATTTCTCGACCATTGTGTTACAAAACATTTTCAGTTCTTAATGGAATGCAAGAACTGGAATGCATGTTAGTATATCCATAACTGTATGATCCATTAAAGAAAACTACTTCCATGCACACCCAATATACGAGGAAAATTGGTTTAACATTTCAGAACTGAATTTTAAATCTTGGCCGATTAGAACGCATACCACGTGTACATGTCCTTAATATGTCCTGTGCTCTTAAATTCAGAGAAGCACAATTGAAACATATTACCACGGGAGCATTTACCATCACCTGACAGAAATTCACCTAACACAATGCGTGCTGAGGTGGTGTTAGTATAAGTGAGCTGTACCGGCTTATTGAAATACACGGGTGTTTATATCCAAGTAGCACCACATAGCGGAAGTTTACTTTGGCTAGCGGTAACAGCCATGGCCCCCACACGCTAAGAACCGCGGCCAGATCGTGGCTGTGCACATCTGACAATGTTTTGTGTGTAAGTAAGGCATATACAAGTGTACAGTCAGCAAGGTTAATTGCAGCTTTGATTAACCGACTTGTCATATTGAGCAGTATTTATAGCCCGGGTGTGATTTGATAATCACCACATGCCCGGTTTTTCAAATTGATACTCGTTCCTCTATGTTGCCATTACTACAAGGGAGGTAAGTGCTATAGGGGAGGTAAATGCTGGTACTCAAAAAACCAGAGTGGTCTGCTCCTTAAATAAATGCTCAAGTACAAGGCCAATCACAGGGTCTGGGTTTAGATTAATGACTTTAGAGTTTAAAAGCCGCATCAAAATGTATTAAAATAATTTACAATGATATACAAAGTTATGATAATGCCTATAACTATGTTAGTAACATGAAAGTAAAATGTCCTCATTTATAAAAGTAACAGATGTATAGATATCTAATCTCCAACAATTTTACACGAGTCCACAACTGTATTTCGATAGTTGAAATGAAACAATAATATTTATACAATTCAATCGTAGTGAAATCTACATATTACTAAGTGTTGGCCAGCAATTTCACTAGCAATTTTCAATTACAGGTATAAGCTTTCACACCAAATTACCTTCAAACCATCACTACAAAGCATTACACAATGGCCAGATCTAGATCTGGGAACTAAATGGTCCATGGACATTGCGAAATCGTTACGGCTGTTTGGTCACAATTCCCCGCGGAATACCATCGGTATTACATATGGAGATACCCGTCATGATATCCGCTCAATGACCGCGCTCACTGGAGGGAAGCAGGAAACATGGACATCAATAATTCATTCTCGCATAACTGTTGGTCATCACGGCTTCGATATGCAATCAGATCAAACATTTACAGTAATGCATAATGTCCATTAGTAAATGGCCGAAGTCGGTGTGACGACAACCGACTGTCCGCTTATGACAACCCACTGTCCGCTGTTGAGAATTATTCATTAAAAGTCTCAAAGTCGTGTGACATGTATGCATATTTAGCTTTGGAGATGTGTCAACGTGACAGGTTTTTGAAACGCAAGATCTTGTTTTTATGAATAGCTGGCGAGATATTATCTATAATTATGAATACTGGTGTCAACTATGTGGACAGTCTGTAATCTGATATGGAATTCTTAGGAGTAATGACGTTATACACATTCACATACCATCAGAATAAACTCAAACATACCAACAAAGTAGTCAGCCACCATATCAAGAAATGCAAAAATAAAAAATATTCTCCCAAAATGTGTGTTAACATGTTGAGTCACACCCAAACATTTTACAAACTTTACTTTTAAAATGTAACATAAAGATAGTGGATTTAAATACAAAAACAGTGCCATATCGATGACAATATCAAATTCCAGCATAAACACCATGAAGAATGCTAGTTTGACATCAACGATTTAACATGCGGTATACAATACTCCCATATTTAATCTAAAACCCCGGAATAATGCTCTTTTAATCAGTGCCGATGGACTTTAATATTTCTCGCATACCCAAACACCGACTGGCATGGGGGGTAGAAGTCGGAAACTAGATATAGTTCTTCTCTCAAACGACTTGCGAGTGATTTGAAAGTTAAGACACTTTAATTGTTCGGGGGCTATTATCGCAGTGATAAAACCCACGGCCCTTAAACTAGTGGGAAGTGGAGGGGATGTACGTCATATATAGGTAGGCTTCCTCTCCCAGCCAAAGGAAAACTGCTAAAGAGTTATGTTGGTAATCGTGTGAAAAGCAGAATTGCGGATAATTTTCCACTTGAATTGCTGCGGATGTACACGAAGAGTTATACCATATATCCAGGACATGTAAAAGCCATTGCATGCTGCAGCTACAAGACAATAAAATCTCCACAGCGATGTGACATTACGTACTCTCTCTCACATGTGTCTTCGATATACTTCAATATACTTTGTACAAATGGGGGTGAATGGCTTAGCACCGAAACACTACAACACATTCAGGTATATCATAGGTCAGAAATATAATTCTGAAAATATTTAAAAATACTGAAAAATTTAAGAAAGGGTGTTGGATATTTAGTATGATATAGTCTACATACCGGTAGTTGAAAATGTGCTATTGGCATTGTTGGATATTTCCTATGTACATGATATTACCATACTGAATATTTTCTGTTTTTAATTGAAAATTAACATTACTACATATATAAAGTTCATATAACATATAGCTTGATTAAGGAACATTTCTCAAGCCATGATGCTACTTTAGACAAAAGCATGCAAACTTCTCAAAGATCAAAATTTGTGGTGATATTCTTGGGGTACACTTCTACTACAAAGTAGCCGTGTTTATGAACAACACACAAGCACAGAGTCAGAAAAAACTTGTAAACAGGGATTATTAGCAAACTATTAATAACTGACAGGTTTTAACACATGCCGCTGACGAGAATAATAATTCCTCCGACTTCTTAGATAATGCTCAAGTAATTGATGAGAATGTGAGCACGCGACTTGTGTTGTGAGCTAAAGAGGTATGTAGACTTACAGTGTGTTACAGAAGGGTCTAGGGAGTTTCCTATGTAGACTTACAGTGTGTTACAGAAGGGTCTAGGGAGTTTCCTATGTAGACTTACAGTGTGTTACAGAAGGGTCT
>JAVCKZ010075753.1:0-13228 GCA_034780755.1 Lepetodrilus elevatus
CTTGTCCAAATATCGTGTTCGGGTGAGGAGCGATAGCCCGAGGGTGGACGGGTACGCGATTGTTTCAACGTTACACGTCATGTCGTCTGCCACCCGGCATGGCGTCGGCAATGAAACGATTGTTCCGTGCAAGGCCTCAATTGTTACCATGCAGTCACTTTACAGATTTATCATGCAATGCGCCAAGATTAATTAGCCTGCACAGGCTACAGATATTTTCGATATCAGTCTAGTTTATCTGTTGGGTGTGGGCGTATGATTGTCTGTAACGTCACACAAGATACATAAACAACATGTGACGTCACACACAGATATGATGTTGGCTTTTGACTTGGCTGTGCTCGATGTTCTTTCATTCTGCCACAGACATTCTGCAATATTAACACTTAATTTAATGATGGTTGATTAAGATTGACATTGCATAATAAAGAGAATTATTACCCTTATGTCTTTAGATACCGTCAGTATCCTGGTTTTGGGATACCGTAAGCACTTTATGTATTATGCTTGACAAATGCAGGATACTGACGGTATCTAAAGACAATGAGGGTAATAATCTCTCTCTATATATATATATCCTCCGATTATTTAGTTGTCGAACGGCGTAGATCGCTTATTTGGTGAATTATACAAAACAACACTTCAAATTGTTGTTCTTACCTGTACATTGAGGATTTAATCCTTGATATAAACACAGTTCCTTATGAAAATAAAGTCATCGGTAACACGCATGGACGTCATTAGATAGCATGTCAACATCCTCTAGCCAAAAAAAAACACAAGGTAAAATTAAATAAGATTACAACATTTATGTGTCATACTTGGCATGGGGGTATTATCTGAATTTATTTTTGTAGGACTAACGAAAATAACGTGTCAACATGGGAGCCTAAATTGATGACGTCAGATCTCTATTTATATTGCGAGAAATCCCAAACAAAATTGCTGTTCTGAAACCTATGTTGTTCGAAAACTAATAATCGGATGATACATGACTTAGTTTCGACTTTGAAGTAGCTAAACCACGGAATTTATTTTGTATTTTGCTTCAGGCCGGCCCTGGCTGACCAGAGGAAGATTGGATTCTTCAGTCTGGATAGCTCGTCGCAAACTGAACTTTCAGAAATTGTTGACCTCAAAGAGATGACAGAGGTTATGCAGGTTCTTCTACAGGTAATTACACAGATTTTATAATCAGAAGTTTAGTTTAAACATATTTTATTTGAAATGAAATGGATAATTTACAAGTTATTACAACTTAGGTGAAAACTGCTCCAAAAGAAGGGAAAGAAATGTCAAAAGATGGGGAGAGAAGAAAGAAATAATATGAATGATACATGTATTTAATATATATATTATATCATAATCAGAATACTGTTAGTATAGTACATGAAAGTTGCTAATCTGGACTACTTCACTCGTCTGTCTAGCCGTGGATAATAACTGTCAGTGACAGCTGGACAATCCTTACTGTCGAGTAATGCACGATTACTGTACTACAGGAATATGGAATGAATAGTGCATGAATAGTACTTTAATGGTACAGGGTTCGCAATTAACACTCGCCCACTCGCCTGGGCCATTTCTCCCAATGCTAAAGGTATCCTAAGGGCGAGTAGGAATTCATGTCTTTTGTAAACTTTGTTATTTGTATCATTATTCGGGCGAGTAGGTTTTAAAGTTAGTTATTATCCCTGTGGTACATAAAATGATTAGTGCATGAATAGTACTTTAATGGTACATGAATAGTGCATGAATGGAACATGATTGGTATATGATTAGCAGCAATAGAAACTTACCTGTACAACTTATTAGCCCGAATAGTGATACACATAACAAATGTTCACAAAAAGCATGAATTTCTACTAGCCCTAAAGGATATCTTTAAACTTTGGGAGAAATAGTAGTCTGGGCTAATGGGCTAGTATTAATTTATATCCCTGGATTAGTACATGAATAGGACATAATACATTAATAGTGCACATGTACATACCGGTATGTAAATAGATACATTGATATTACCCATTCAGTGTTCACTTCAATGTATACATGTGACAGTATTATACTACTGTACTAAATAGTTTTACCGGTAATTCAGATATTTTTATAACTACGATGTGCAGTAAAAAAAATATGTTTGTTTTATCATAATTTTATGAGAAAAAATGTTACATTTGTACAGATTATGTACAATTGTTATTTCTTTTACATTGCAGGATGTGTCTGCTCTGAGAAGAGACATTAACTTCATTAAGAACGTGATGCGTGCCGACTATGAATCAAAGCTGAGGGACAAGTCTCTGAACCTGTGAGAACAAACCGACCATTTCATCTTGCATTGCGTCATCTTTTATTACCGTAAAACTAAACTGTATTAAACATACACAGTCCTGTTTGTATTAGTTCAATTCAGTTAATTCAGTTAATCTAAACATATTTCTCCATTTTATAGGTATTGCAGAATCAATAGCCACGTATCAGAACTGGCGAAACTACACGAAGACGTAAGTACAGTTGTCTACACAGTTGTTATATACCAAGATCATGTCCATAATGACTATTGTGTACTCAGAACCGCTTCCTAACAACTGGTTCTGCCATGCTCATGATGCTCGTCTACTTGTATGTTTTCAGAGAGTGTATCATATACGTGGAGCCTACCGCCAGCAACTGTCTAACGCCATTTCCGCTATCGCTGCTATGTACAAAGTAAGATGCCGTTTCTCACCTAGTTTGTAGTTAATACTGAGATATATGTCACTGCCAACATGTAGTTAATACTGAGATATATGTCACTGCCAACATGCAGTCAGATACCCTTGCTACCCGTGTCTGGATGAACTAAGATGTTATCGTCTGTCTCGCCACACAGAAGCGTATGGAGGAGCGGCTGACCGCGGCGCAGAGTCAGGTGTCGAAGGGCACGGACACGCTGGATAGGAAGTACAAGGAGCTGCAGCAGAAAGGGCTCCGCGACGAGGCCGTCATCAACATGCTCAAAGGACAGCTGTCGCAGTTCCATCATTCGGTGAGTTTTTCCCTGGTCTCGGCCAGCTCACACAGGGATATGTGCTGCATCCTTCTGTTGTGTCGGTGAAGAAACAGTTAGATGGGAATCAGAATGCTCGTGTTTTTCGTACAAGTCGTGATATTAGTGAAAGATTCTAGAAAGCGACTTTAAACCCCAATACAAAAAAAATCCAATATAAAATCAGAATGCTTCAAGTACAGTTTTCATATTCATAACAGTAAATTTCTTTTTTTTCTTCTCAATAATATAACATTTTCTGTGTATGTGTTGACATTTTGATAATATTCAGCCATTAAATTGTTTCCTAATATGATATTACAGTGATATAATGTTTCCTGGTGTGATATTTGAATGTTTCCTGATATGATATTACAGAATAGCAGTAGCGGAGTGACATCTAGGAGTGGGACTCACTCCATTACGATGATGGTACAGCAGTGTTGTCAGTCTGTCTAACACTCAACTATGTATACCGGTCTAACTCTCAACTATGTATATACCGGTCTAACGCTCAACTATGTATACCTGTCTAACGCTCAACTATGTATACCTGTCTAACACTCAACTATGTATACCTGTCTAACACTCAACTATGTATACCCAAAGAAACGGGTAAAAAGGCTCGATTTGCACGTGTTGAATGCTCTTCTCATGCACATACCCGCACGTGCAAATTCAGCTTATTTGTCTGTTCATTCTTTCGAACGTCGCCCCTCTGCATAAAGTAATACTTAGTCAAAATATTTGTGATCGTTATATACGGTAAACAGATTTTTTATTACCGTTACAATATTTGTAATATTTTAATTTTGATTAATAGGTAGAATGAAATTAGAAAATGGATTTTATTTTTTTTTATTCCATGAAGTATTTACCGAGATAATCTACGAAATATGGGGGGTCAATGCATTTCATGCCAAACTATAATGTTCCAATCACTTCAAAATGTGCTCTACCACTAATGTTCTATCCCACCCTAATGTTCCCATCACGTTATACCGTTTAATACCATGCTGTGCTGTTTCCTATCTGTGTTCCCACACTGTTGATCTCATGGGCATACTAGTATTGCTATGATCCAGTTAATTACACATTTATCCTCTGGTAACCTATATATATGTCTGTCTGTCACAAATATTGTGGAGTGCACACAAACAACAACTCTTGTACAGGTACCACTGTACTTTGTCTACCAACCCTGAATACCTGGGGTGCGTTCAAAGACACAAGGGCTGAGTAAGCCGCTTAGTTAAACTGGTTCCATGTCCCATCTACAGTTCATGAGACTCCTGAGACAGTGGCTAGTTTGGTAAGCCGCTTGCGTCTTTGAACGCACCCCTGATTAATTGATTCTGTTTTATATTGAATTATATACATTTCTGACCTAGTTACAAACACGTTTAATCTTATTATCGGTCTAATAATTCCTTTGCTTTATAGACAGATTTGTATTCATCTATAGAGAATTCTAAGCGAGCTTCTGTGTGATACCATTTTTATTAAACGAGTGACTAGTTTTGATATCTAACGAGCGAAAGCAAGTTAGATACCAAAACTATTCACGAGTTTAAAATAATGTATCACACCGAAGCTCGTTTAGTATTGTATTTATTACACTACCAAACGTGAAATGGAAATGTGTTGTATGCATATTACCTCAATGGAAGTTTAGACTGCCATTTTAGTACACAGATGCACATGAATACATGCTACGTAACCAGTGATAAGGCCCAACTGCATAACCATGTTCATGAATGCGTCACAAATAAATATTGCGTTCATGTCATGCCTGTTCATGATTACTCTGTTTGTGTGACTGATAAACCGAGAGGATACAGAACCCGTCAATTGAAATTCCAGGATCTTCAAGTTTAAACTAATGAACGAAAACATAAACAGTCAGTTTAGACAACTATTAGACGTTGTGAATGAGCCCTGTGACATGTTACGTCACAGATTGTTACTTGTGACATCGTCATTACCAGACAAAAATCGTCACAATCTAAAGCTAACGTAGTTCTAGCTATATATTGAAAAGTGTTATCTCACTAGTGAGAGATCAGCCAACAGTTATGACATGGGTGATATCTCACTGGTAGTGTAATAGATTCTCTATTTATTATTTATTGTAATATTACTGTCATTGCTATATACAATTTTGTTAAATACTTTGATATAAATTAGCATTAATATAAGGTTTGTGAGATGTTATATTTTCTATGTACCATCAGTGGTTCCAAATATACTATTATATCAATATTGTCCTGAAGTCAGAGGACCTGGAAAGAGCTATAGCCCCGAGATTACGATAATTTTTTCCATACTCTACTCAAAACTCTACTCAATTTTGTTCATAAAATGTCATGTGACGTCATAGCCTGAATATGCTGTGTGAGTAGGGTTATGACGTCACATGACGTTTTATGAAAATAATTCTGAGTTGAGTATGGAGTCGTACTCAGAATTTTTTTCGTAATCTCGGGGCCTGGTATAGCAGGACCTGAACTTGGCCTTTATATAGCTGCCTATATTCCAGTCGGATGTGACACTGGTTATTTCAGCTGGATGACTGTGTCTATAGTCAGGGAATTCTCAGTCAGATGTGACACTGGTTGTTTCAGCTGGATGAATCTTCGGACTCGCATCCCTCACACGCCTCACATGCCTCACATGCCTCACACGCCACACACGCCTCACACGCCTCACATGCCTCACAAAATGCCTCGCAATCCTCGGATGGGAGACGCACCTCGGATGGGAGACGCACCTCAGATAGGAGACGCACCTCAGATAGTAGACACGCTTTGGATGGCGATGCAAGACACACTTTGGATGGGGATGCAAGACACACCCCGGATGAGAAACCCACCTCGGATGGGGATGATGAACCCACCTCGGATGGGGATGTGAGATACACCTCGGATGGGGATGTGAGACAGACCTCGGATGGGGATGTGAGATACACCCCAGATGAGGATGAGGAAGACACCCAGGATGGGAGACGCACGGGACACTCCCCGGATGGGAAACGCACGAAACACTCCTCGGCTGGGAAACACAAGCTGATTAAAAGGTTGGAGGAGGAGGCGAGGAAGATGATGAAGAAGATCCATGGACTGGAGGAGGCTATGGAAGTGAAGGATAAGGAGACTACTGGACTACGTGAGTATTTCATAACAATACAGTCAGTTATTTCATAACAAATATATGTTCATGGTTTGCACAGACTTGAAAGTACTTGAATTTAGGAGTTTGAAATGAAAAGTGCTTGAAAAGTCCTTGAAAAGTCCTTGAAAAGTCCTTGAAAAGTGAAAAAGTTCTTGAAAAGTCAAAAGTGAAAAAATGCTCGAAAACTCAAAAGTTAAAATATTTATTAGACACATCAACCAGTTAATAAATAAAAAACTAAAAACTAATTTATAATGTATAAAAATATGAACGTTCCGTGAACGTTCTTTGAACGGTCGTTAGATACTAAATAACCTTCAGGGGACCCCGGCGAACGTTTGCTGAACATTAACTGGGAATTTCCTGCCATGTTTCAGTTTATATTATTCTCCATGTGCCATGTTTCAGTACTCACTGACAATTCCCCATGTGTCATGTTTCAGTCAGCAATGTTCAGATTCTGAAGGATGAGCTGGGCAAGCAGCAGAAGTTTGTGGGCCAGGTCAGCATGTCCACCATTGTGCTCCACACCTACTGTCCACACTGCCACACTGTCACACCACAGACTACACACCTACTGTCCACACTGCCACACTGTCACACCACAGACTACACACTTAATGTCCTGCTGCCTACTGTACCACAGATTACACTGTTAATGTCCAGGGCCGGTATTCATAAAGGGGCTTAAGTCAGTTTTTGATGATAAAATATATAGCAAAAACTGACTTAGCCCCTTTATGAATAACTGCCCTGCTGCCTACTGTTAATGTCCTGCTGCCTACTGTACCACAGATTACACTGTTAATGTCCTGCTGCGATGGGTGTACGGAGCCCGTATCCTGCCCGTATCCCCATTTCTGTGTGATTCGGCCGTGAGATTTTAGTACGGATTTATGGGTGCCACAGCCTCTATGATTTTGTTTAGCAAGAAGTTATACAAATTTGAAAAAATTGTAAGCCTGTATCCCGTAGACATGTCGTATGTGGCATTCCGTGGCCCGTAGACATGTCGTATGTGGCATTCCGTGGCCCGTAGACATGTCGTATGTGGCATTCCGTATCCCGTAGATCGTATCCCGTAGACATTCCGGTGGCATTCCGTGGCCCGTAGACATGTAGGCATTGCACATTGCACTGCCAATCGTGCAGAAAACAAAATATTTTAGGAGGACATTGGGGCAAAAAGATCTAACCGCCCAGGCTCTGTATGAGTTCCGTGTGAAGGCTGCAGTGACTGATCTGGGTGGCAACCTTGCGATAGAATGTGCGATTATCCCAATAGCTTACAATATCCGTACGATTTGTTTTTGCCAAATGTCCACCTAAAATCTTGTATTTTCTGCACGATCAGTGTGCGGCCTCTGCATGGTGTCTGTATGGGGATTGTGCAATGCCATCTACAACATGTCTACAGGCTTATGATTTTTTCAAAATTGTATAACTTCTCACTAAACAAAATTGTAGAGGCCACAGCACTCGTGAATCCGTACTAAAATCTCACGGCCGCCTCCTGCCTCCGCACAGAGGCCGAACGGAAATGGGGAGACAAGCAGGATACGGGCTCCATATACACCCATGGCAGGCCAAATGTGATCTTGGCATATGTTTTCTTACTTTAATATTTACTGTAATTTTTAGTTGAAGCATGAGAAGAAAGAAATGAAGGCACTGGCTGCGCAGGATATCGAGTCGTCCAAGAGAATGGTAAGTATATTGTCTGAAATATTGATGATTTGTTGATGTATATTGAACACCAGACTTCAACACTTTCATATTTATACATAGGTTATACTAACTGGTACTGGTAGTAGTACCGTACGATATACTTTTGGTAGTATAATAGTTATCACTGGAAAAAGGAAAAATTACAAAAGAAAGTTAAATGTACGCCAGAATGACCAAGTTAATGAGGGATCATGAGATGGATTGTCACATGATCCACTGCCAACTGTAACTAAACATAACAACAAACCCAAACTAGACCACACATGACAGGCATTGCCAATTGTCTGTTGAGTATTCATTAGTTTCACAATATTTATGTTTTTGTTTTTTCATCACTGTCCAGGCTGACGAAATGGTAATATGTGTGTGCTGTGACACCACTGTGTGAACCTTACTTGCACATAACCAACTTTTATATTGTGTGGTTAATAGTTTGTAACTGGAAGTAGAGAAATTCCACGTTCAAACTTGGCTATGGTCATACCGATCCTGATTTTCCCATGTAGCTATTTGACACTGTCAGTGACACCAGACAGAGGCTGTAATGAGGAGGTAATGTTGATCTCCATGCTAACCACTGTCAGTGACACCAGACAGCGGCTGGGAAGTAACGAGGAGATAATGTTGATCTCTATGCTGACCACTCACTTTCTGTTGGCAAAAGTCTGGCCAGCTACTCCAGCTGTAGTGATGAACACTGCCTGGGCTAGATAAGGCCGTCCTTCCACGGCATCGGAAGGGCCAGCAGACATCAAGTCATACCCGGCATGTCTGGTGGTGGACCAACATCTAGACGAGGGAAATCTTGGGTTCCAGCCAGCAATAGGCGCTGCAAGTGGAGCGAATTGTTATTTCCGGTGACAGGTGAAATACGTCATGATGTTTGTGACGTCACAGTGGATTGTTGCGCATTTAGATGTTTGACCAGTTTATGTCACCGGATATTGTGTCGACTTGCAGCTCCTATTCGCCGGACACGGACCCAATTCTTGGTAATTCTGATTGGTTCGCGTGCGTCAAAATATTAATAACATATTTTCCTAGACCTAACGTGGTCCAATTAGATTGCCGGGAATTGTGCCCGGATTCGAGGAACAGACTAAAAGTCCGGGTCCCGGGTCCCGGGAATAAACCCAACCGTTCACTTGCTTGACCAAATAACCAGGATGGCCAGCGTTGGTTTACGTTGAGTGGCAGATACATTATAAGTTGAGGATGTCGTCTGGCTGTCGTTTCTTTAAATGTCTTTGAATTCTGATCTCCTTATACACGTAACTATCCAATTCAAAGCCACAGGCCCATACAACATGTTACAATTCAGTAATATGTAATGACGGGTAAAGTTTGAATGTACAAAATACGTATTTTGACAGATTTATTATATATAGTATATCTGGACATGTAGAATTCATTAGATTAACAAAATTGGTATATGATGTAGAATAGTATTTATAAGGTATATATTTTTTTCTTAAATCTTTAAATGACAAACATTCAAATAGAAAATTAATTTAATTTTCAACGTAATGATAACTATATTTGCTACAATAGCGCCTCATATGATATTCTTCACCAACATCTATTCATCTGTTTATACATAATTGAATTATAACAGCTACATCTACATTATCTTAATGCATAAACATACAATTCAACATTTAACACACATTTATAAGTGGAAGATTCTAGGAGTAATACTTGAATGCCAATTTTTAATATCATTGTCCATAACACGTTGTTTACATTGGCATATAAATATTTCGGGATTTCCAAAATCCTGAATGATCCAAGAATAGCCAAATCCAAACTGGAACACGATACGTTTTACATTTGTAACCCATGACGTTCTATCCTATGTGTAGGTATAATAAGGGTTATGATTATCGATGAGTTGATAGAGAGTTCTATGTAAATAGGAATGGCAAAGACATTGAATTGTTAATTTTTCAAAATATGTAAAACAAAATATAATAATAATAATAATAATAAATCGAAACTAATCGTGACCTTTTCTGGGTTCTAATCTACATCTGCTATCACACTTCTAAGAGATCGACACATATCTCTCAGTACTCCCTGAAGGTCGTGACATACACTTATAAACAGTTTTCGTAAGTAGAGTTATGAATATACATGGTCTACTCACGTAGATTAGATTTGCTTAAAATGTAAATGTGTGACTTTCCCTTTTAATTACGTATACATGCCCGCCTTTGCATAGGTGTGCACATGTGCATAGGTGTGTACAAATACACACGTATGTATATATGTCATGCTAACTCAATTACGCACGTAAATTAATACAAATGTATTTTTACACATGTGTATATTTGCCCTGTGTGTAAATTTATAGTATCGTGCGAACGCATAATAACAATACAATGTGTTTTTCCAGCTAGTTTGGCAGGTTTCAAAGCATTTGTGTCTTGACATACTTTACAGTTTGCATTAATTAATACGCAAATTAGTTCAGTTTGCATTAATTAATACGCAAATTAGTTCGGTAACTATGTAAGGAAATGTGTACATGCAAATGTATGCTAGTTTATTGTAGTTTTGATAAATTAGAGTGATCTCAGTCATCATCGGGCATCCTTTTCCATCGCCATTAAAACAACACCTACTTTTGGGATATAATAATATGTTAGAGGTAGGCCTATGGAAAATTGAAATGGGGATATAATTTTCAACCAAACAAGACACAACAACATATTACCACTCATTATCCCTGACGCTATACCAGTACAGTTCTATATTTTATTATTATTTATTTATTATTTCCATAATAAAATGCAAGATGCACTGAGACTACGGCTCAATCATCCACACTTAGCTTTGCCTTTCTGGTTATGTGATACACATATAATATAAAACGGTCCCCACGTTGGGCGCCATTGTAACCAAGGACCGAATCCAACGCTCTTGCTACCAACATACCCAGAGAGATGACGCCTTTTGCCAAGACCAATTAATAGAAGCATCTTATATGACACGGCTACCCATTCATGAATTAAGACGGTATTCTTATTAAAAGGAAGTAGCCTATATATCCCAGATAGCCACTTCTAGTGGCCCGACAGCGATTTTGGTCAGCACCGTTGGCAATCAGGCCGACGTTAGTCATGTATAATACTATTTGCTGCTTTACGTTTTCCTATGATAATTCTTATTCACGTCTCTCTGGTCTTCTCTGTTTCCAGGCTCCTTCCATTTACTGCACCTCATGTTCGACGACTACGTCATGTATCTGGTTGAGAATCTTTACTGTCAGGAACGAGCTAACGACTTCATGCGCACTATCAAAGGAGAAACGGCAGACGGTAAGGACATATTCTTTGGCTGATTGTGTTGCATACTCCCCATGGAGTTGATGATGCATGGTGCACAGTGGTCTACTGACCGGAGTAGGCGTGTACAGCATTATCTATAGTTAGCTTCCGAGCGTGCATATGCATTTGACGCATTATAAATTGTCACTAAATAATTTATAACTTGAAGTTTATCTTTCTGTCTGCTCATAGATAGGATCTACAGTAACGCATTATAATTATGACGTTATTGATATTTGTTGATAATGAATATCGTTTTAGAATTTATGCCAATAGGAGGTTCGAATCTATATTGTACCATAATAGTTAAATTTCCTCGAATTTGATTGGTCGAAATGGTTTGAAAAGTGTGGTCTACTCGCAGTAATTAACCCTAAGTATGATATTCCCACCTGGTTAACCACGATAACCTCCCGGAAAAGTTGCAATATGAACCGTTTATCTCCTAATTAGCCATATATTTTAGAATTGTAATACATGTATATGTGATGATGCCTAAATCGTCTTTCAGCGTCGATTGATGACGTCATACTCCCCGATCCAAGTATAATAAAGGGAAATTTGATGACCTCACCTGACGCCATGGCCATGACCCCGCCAATCCCAGAACGAGGTTCAGTCATCACAACCACTCGGAGTATCATGGGACAAATGACGAGTAAGTTTCAATCAGTTTACGCATGTATTTGCATGGCCTCCTGGGTATCGTGTCTCGAAGCTCTCTTAGCCGCCAAGGGACCATAGCACTCTCTTAGCAAGTTATTAACTATCGGTAAAGAGAGTGCTATGGTCCCTTAGCGGCTGAGAGCTTTGAGAAACGATACCCTGGTTCCGATTTCATTGAAATAGTACTAGTTCCTAAACTCATTCTACGCGTGTTTCATGTGCTTGTCTAAGTGTCCTCATCATGGTTCCCAGTCATGTGGGCTGCGCTGCATTGAAACACAGCCCACGTGACCGGAAGCCATGCCGGAAACAAATCCGGAAGCAAATCCGCGTTATTTACGTCCGGCGTAAATATACACCCCTTTCGTGAAATTCCCCATTAGATTCCTAACGTCTGTACATGTGCCCCGGTATAATAGTAACCTTTGCTACCCTCCAATTCTCAGACTATGACGAAGGAAATGGTGTGACCTCTTCCTGCAATGAGAGGCTGACCAATCAAAACAAAGTCCTGAACGAGTCTCCCCGAGCTCGTCACTTGCACGCTGCGGTTCAGAGGTACGTACTGAAGATTTGAAAATATTTAGAATACTGTCCTTAATTTAGATATTGCATTGCTGTATTTCACTGGGATGAATGTCGGACCGGATGTACTCATCTGCCTTCTCAAATTGCAGCAACAATCCCGGCATGTACCAGTCGTGCTCCACGTACAGTGTTCCCTACAGCCAGGTGCACAAGGAGGCAGCACACGGAAATCAGATGCAGTATGGCTATGACATCAGTTCCGCTCAGGTATGCATTCTCGTCCTTCACGTTGGGCGCCATTTTTCACAGGTGCCGTGTTGTTGGATTGTGAGTCCAAAGCTCTACAGAAAGAGCCAAAGGGGTAACCCCTCTGGCCGAGGGATCAGTAGGAGCGTCTTATATAACACTCTGCTAAATTAGGGTGGGAAGCAACAATTGCATCAATACAAATCCATAAGGCGTATATATAGTCTGGCAGGTAATGTTTCAAACACCTGTTTGGTACCGTTACTCAAAAACTATTTAATGCAAATCAATCAAATTTGACCATAGCCATGGTAACCGTGGCGGACGCGTGATCCGTGTCATACGGATATCCGGAATAGTCGACGTTTTGTTGGCGGAGAGGTGACGGGAAAGGAGCAAATTTAGCAAAGGTGTGAAGTGAAATAGTAATGTGTTAAAGATACAGAATTTGTATCTGTGAACATCTTCAATACTGGGAAAAATGCATAAAATAGTGGGTTTACATCTTTGTGGTAGTATTACACAGAATTTT